>OY783200.1:13817388-13949888 GCA_963678675.1 Xiphydria camelus
AGAGAGAGAGAGAGAATGTATATTCAATTCGGCCTTTTATTTCCTCGCCTGTTTTCATAATTTCTTTACAGTTTTTCCACGCTTATATCCCCTACTGATTATCTTCGCCTAAGTCGCCTTCGCGATAAGTTTCGCTTCCACCGAGTGTCATGACACTCACTGTTTTTTTATTTACGTTTTAAAATCTTTCCATTGAGGCACGCGACATAAAAATGTAGGACATAACATCAGTTTTGGAAAAACACACGATTACGATGACTCCAAAAATTTAGCTGCATTTATCGCTGCTCTTAAACAGAATATGAATCCTTTTAATTGCTTGGAAATTAAGGAAAATTTGTTATTTAATATTAAAACAGGTCGCGCCGTGCATCGGAACCCGTGATTGATTTTCTTTTAAATATAGAAGAAAATAGACGGGCAATACAAGACATATTTATATCCGAATGTTCGCAAGATGTTAGCAGATTCGAAGCACCAATCAAACAAAAAATTTTGAAATTTGCGAGCTGGAATAACGGACAAAAAGTAACAATTAATAATAAAGTACGCGAGGTGATCTGTTTGGTCGGATGTTGGGTATATCAATGAATGAGGCAGCGGATATCGAAATAGTATCTTATGTCATAACGCGGAAATCCGAGGTTTTCTGACTGTGTTTAATTAGGTCGTAATACGAGGCATGGTTCGGGGGATGAGGCTCGCCGAAGGCGAGCCTCATCCCCCGAACTATGCCTCTTGTTACGACCTAATTAAACACAGTCTTAAAAATCCGAGGATTTCAACCGAATGACATATACTATTTTTCCTCACGAATGCCAATTTCTCAAAATAAAATAAACAGAACTATACATGACTCATTTCACGTTGCGTTTATCAGTTTGGAAAAAGGACCCACTTCGGACTAAACAATCTTTTGACAGCCTGCAGACTCCCGGTCGGTGTCACGCGGGAAAAACGCCAACTTACGGTCTAAAAATAGGCTGGAAAAGGACTCGAAAAGGGTATGAGTGAGGAAAAACTATTTTATGTACTTAATACAGAGAGATTTTTATTACCAATAAAGGTATCTACTTCTCGAGTTTGCTAGTGTGAAATCAGAAAAACGACTAAAGCTTTTTTGAATTCCGGAGGAGGAGGAGGAGGAGGTTGCTAATTCGGAGCTGAAAATGATGACATGATTTACGACAGCGATGAGGATATTGAGTTTGAGGATTATATAGAAAATGAGAGTTACGAAACAGAGTAATTTTAGATTCGATTAGTGTTAGAGATGTATTATATGTTGTATTCGAAGTAGAAAGAAAAAAAAATGTAATGAAGAAGAAAAATCGATTTTTCACTGTTTTTGAGTTTTCAAAATTCGTGAGCGACCTCTAGAAAAACTTTTTATCGTGCAGATCTTTGGTGACAATTCTTAAAACATGATAAACTAACATAATCTGACGTGCCACCCCAATGTATATATTGTAGGTATTGTAATAGTTTATATATTTCCTGTTCACATTGTATTCGTAAAACAAAAAAAATTACTTCGTAATATCGCGGTAAATATACAATATGCTATTATATGATTATATATCTTTTTTGCATTGTAAGACATAGTTAATAAAATATCATTTATATATTTTTCGAATCATTTTCAATGCCCCCGATAGTTGCAAGGATTGCGAGATCTGTGAATTTGTTTTATAGCTCATGCAGTTTTTAAGATATTTAACTCAAATTTTGAATGTAGGTTATGCTGTAGGGCTTATATCATTGGCCATGTCAAATGGTTGTGAGAATCTACAGGGAGTTATTTTTTCAGGGGTCGTGTCCCCTTTTCTCCCCCTCAACTTTTTTGTGGTGCGCCTCTGGTAGATTCTAAAATACAAAATAAATTTTCTGCTTTGTTTACAAACTTTTTGGTCTCTTGTTGTTTTTTCGTATCTGCCACCGTTATCGCTACAGGAGTTCTCCTTCAGGCTCGAGCATTATCCAAGCCGCTTTAACGAGCTTCCAGACGCGCTATCCCGTCAGCCTACGGGTACGGAGGTACTAGATGAGGCGGGCGACACCGAGCGCATGCTGCCGCCTGGACTCCACCGCAACAACCTCGGTCTCCCCAACTTACGAGAAGAAATTGAGGTCGAGCAGCAACTGGACAAAGAAAGCAACCAACTTGCCCAGTTATGCCTTAGGGGAGGAAACGCATCGAACGTTGGATTCCTTGTAAACGATCAGACCTTGCTACGGGTTACTCCTGAAGACGTAAACCAGCTCGTATTCCCCGCCGCAACCAGGTAACGGGTGCTTTTCGAGTACCATGATCTGGCCGATCACCCCGGAGAAGCAGAAACGACAAGGAGCATCCAGAAGTACTTACATTGGAAAGGCGTGCACCAAGACGTACGAGGATACATCAAGGGATGCCACCTCTGTGCGTGCTACTAGTCTACTCGCGGGAATGGAGGGGATCTCCATCGACCCCGGCAGCCACAAGAGCCCTGGAAAACCGTCGCCCTGGATCTCATGGGCCCGTATCCATGTACCAGTCGGGGTAAGCGTTTTATCCTCGTTGTTACGAATCTCTTCTCCAGTTATCCCGAGGCTCACCCCATGGGATCGGCGGACGCTCAGCGGGTTGTCAACACTCTGAAGCGGGAAGTCTGGCCTCGCTGGGGATGCCCAAAGGAAATTCTCTCCGACAACGGGCCGCAATTCACCAGTCGAGAATGGGCCGTTAGTTGTCAGCGTTGGGGTGCGGACGTGTGGACCACCTCGGTGTATCATTCTCGCGCCAATCCGACAGAGCGACGAAACCATGAAATAAAGAAGGAGCTACGCATCCATTTAGCAGCTGAACGCTATTCCACCTGGGACCGTCACCTTCCAAGGATCCTGTATCAGAATTCTCACGAATAAGCTGGGTAATTGTCGAGCCATCATTGACAATTCAGCTTCTCGCATTGCACGTTTCCATTATTATCATCATCCTCTATAAGTCCTCGTGCCAAACACGTAGCAACATAGGTGCTATGAATTGTACCACACATTCACTGTTTAAGATCTTCAAAACTCCTCGCCCCTTTCACATTTATCAATAATAACCGAAGATGGAATAATTCCGTTTGTACAGGGCTCACCGAATACATACGTCCAATAACATGAAAATGTGCTTTACGTTTTACCCAGTGTGAGACAGAATTGCCTTTAGAAACTTACTTAAAAACGTAGTGGTATGGAATGTCCGGGTACAGATATTGCCGAGCATCAGAATCACGTTCATTTAATGCAAAATAATCTATCAACATATTTTCTTTTTCTAAAGCAGAACGTACTGCATCATCGTCATCTCCATCCTCAATCGTCAAGCGATGCTGATGTGGTAGATGAACAGGCAAACGTAATACTGAATGACTTTTCTTCCGCAAAGATTTGTTTAATATCCGCCAACATGCTTCAACCGGTCCAATATATCGTGCATCTAGGTAATCACGAATTTCGTCATGTTCAACAACTTTGTCTGCAATTGATGATGATAGTTCAGACATTTATGCTTGCCGCGCTATTACCCTTGTGCATATATTTCATAAGGTATTTAACAGCTTTAATGCTGGCGACTAATTCTGTAGTTATGTGACAATTAAGTGATAATAATAAAAACTCATTATAAGGAACGACATGACGGTTATCAATTATATACGTTGCAGTTCATGGGTAAGTTTTTCCCGTATTTCTTCGTCTATAGTGTGGATAACCGTTTCTCATCCATTGTAGTTTCTTCACCAAATTCTCTTGTGGATAACGCGTTTAGTATATTTTCCGTTTTCTAAACACCAATCTCCACATGGACCATGTATCATATTTCTCATCACAATTTCATGTAATATTAGGTGTTCTATTGGAGCAGGCACTTCAGCACAGATGTATCGATCGACGACTTCCTTAGTAGTTATCACACACAGATATCTTGATACTTTTGTGATAAGACACACAACCTATCTTTGTTCCAACCTAAGGTGCCATGAGTGTAAAATAAAGGATAAGTCCACGGTTCCACTTCAGGACTCATAGTACTAACGAATTGTAAACTTTTTATACTTGTATTGCGTATCGTTACAAACGATTCTGGAATATCACAATCCGCTGAAGTTGAGAAAATAGCTGCAAGTTCATTTGTTCGTTGAAAGTTGTAACGACCTCGATCTATTCCGGGTTTTAATGTGAATAATAACACAGGCCTGCGTTTCAATACCTTATAAAATGTGAATTGAATTTTTTAACTGATGTTGGGAATTTAAGTGATGCTGATTTCAAATCGGGTTTTAGTTTTTTTCTATCGCATAAGGTTTTTGAACAAAATATCGACAATAAATTACATCGCGTTCAAGGCATTGTTATAAAGCGAGTGTATCAAACCAGGGAATCCCCGACTTGTCCGGTTACTTCTGGTAAATTCCCAATAGATGTGGCATTCAAAACGAAATACCTGACAAGCGTTCTTATATTAACGGTCCCTTGATTATTACTGACAGTTGATGTCATTGAACGTTTGTTTACATGAATGTTCTGACCAGCTGTAGTCTTGGACTTGAGTAATCTCTCACGACTACGACGATCGCGTTCACTTGCAGTTTTCTTTTCTCGTTTTAATCTTTTGCGAACTTCTTCCTCTGATAAAGTACGTTGACGTTTTCTAGGTGCCATAGTAATTTGATATTAACTGAAAAGGATAATTCTAATAAAATGAAAGATATCAACTCTACAGAGAGAGAGAGAGATAGACAGATTTGATTTTGTCTTGTGTACAAATAAAAATTCGGTATTGTTTTATATGTATTCGATTTTATTTATTAGACTAGCAGCCCGTCCCGGCTTCGCACGGATAGATTGTGGATTGATTTTGGTCGTCATTTAATGAATTTTTAGCAGATATCTGTACTCATAGGTAGGGAGCCATGCTATGCTCAAAAAACACATGTATTTAATTTAAATTGGAAAGTATATTTCTTTTATTAATTTATCTTAAGGCCAGCGGATAGACAATGTTTTTTATTTTTTTATTTGGAGTAAAAACGTGTAAATTTTTCGGTGTGCCAATTCTGGAGCAAGCCACATACAATTGGCCGTGTGAAAAACATGAATTTTCCAAATTTAAGCCAGCAATAGTCAACGATTGACCTTGTGCTTTGTTGATGGTAATAGCAAAAGCAAGACGCAAAGGGAACTGGAGCCGCTTGAATTCGAATGTTAAATCGTTGGAAATCATAGGTATGCGTGAATGAGGACGTCTTCGCCTTTGAATTTGCCAGTTATGATTGTTACCTCGATTAAATTTGGTTGGCACTAAGGGATTTATCGTGTAACTGATTTGGAATATTATGTCAGATGTAAGAGATTCCAAATGAAGGTCATAGTCAAGGTCAAATACAATATCATCATTGTACAGCCACTAAGAAACCCTAAATCCTACTATCAAAAAGAATTTGTATAGGGCCCATAGCTTTCATGGTACGAAGCCGAACTGTACTTCACCTCAATTTGACCTCCGCTGACCATAAAGGTCAAATGGAAATAATGGTCAAGGACATATTTGAACGTGAAATTTCCCGCTCTTTTCATTTCCGGTATATGAAATAGAGGTTCGGATTTAAAAAAATCAATTTTACCTAGAAGGTCATTGTCAATGTCAAATCCAATATGACCATTGGGTAGCCAGCGAAAAATCCTAAAAGTTTTATATTAAACTTTTTTCTCTAAAATGATTTCCCGCTGAGATAATCAGCTGTGCTTGGACTTTTTGAACACCCTGTATAAGATTTACTAACTCAGAAACCTTCGCGGGCATGCGTCCAACCATTCCCCAAAGTTTCATCGCAATCGGATGAACGGTTTAGGAAGGCATAATAATCATCCGTACCGGTACTTTTCGAACACCCTGTATACGATTTACTAACTCAGAAACCTTCGCGGGCATGCGTCCAACCATTCCCCAAAGTTTCATCGCCATCGGATGAACGGTGATCGTTGTATCTCGCGGATTACGATCTCCCTGTCAAGGCATCCAATTCCGGCGATCCGTTCACTGTGACAGTGGACCCAGCACTGACCCTAATGGCCTTAGAACCTTGGAGTCATGCTCTGGGTGCTGCTCAGGGCAGTCCCATTTCCTTATTTATTTATTTCGAAATCTCATTTTTCTGACGTGATGGGGCTCAGATGACCTCGGGATCGGATTCAGGACGCAAAAATACCTCGGAATACCATGGTCCGGTCAAATAGTCCGGACTTTTTTTTTGTAAACCTGTGTTATTACTTAGAGCTGTACGACATTAGCCTGTGTGCGAAATTTCGTGGAAATCGATCCAGTGGCTTAGAAGTTATGATGAGAAAACCATTTTTTTTTGGAAACTTTGACACCCTATATCTTTGTTAGGAAACATTTTGGAAAAAAATTTTCTCATGAGAATCTATTTTTTGTTGTTGCTCTATCACATATCACAATTAATGGAGTTCAACCTAGCTTTGGCCTGCTCGCAACCCTATAAATTAAAATAAATATCTCAAAAACGAAGCCATAAATCAAAAATTTGCAAGGGTGATTTTTTTCTCTAAAATAAACGGGGAATCCAATAATTAAATTTTCTTTGCAAAATATCCAGTGGCGCCGAAGATTGGGAGGGGGAAATGGGGTACCGGCCCCTAGTATCTACGCCACTGGAGAATTTTTAAAAATTATTTAACTATTGCTTAGAGCTATTCTACATTAGCCTGTGTGCGAAATTTCATGGAAATCGATCCAGTGGCTTAGAAGTTATGATGAGAAAACCATTTTTTTTGGAAACTTTGACACCCTATATCTTTGTTAGGAAACATTTTGGAAAAAAATTTTCTCATGAGAATCTATTTTTTGTTGTTACTCTATCACATATCACAATTAATGGAGTTCAACCTAGCTTTGGTCTGCTCGCAACCCTATAAATTAAAATAAATATCTCAAAAACGAAGCCATAAATCAAAAATTTGCAAGGGTGATTTTTTTCTCTAAAATAAACGGGGAATCCAATAATTAAATTTTCTTTGCAAAATATCCAGTGGCGCCGAAGATTGGGAGGGGGAAATGGGGTACCGGCCCCTAGTATCTACGCCACTGGAGAATTTTTAAAAATTATTTAACTATTGCTTAGAGCTATTCTACATTAGCCTGTGTGCGAAATTTCATAGAAATCGATCAAGTAGTTTAGAAGTTATGATGAGAAAACCATTTTTTTTTTCGAAACTTTGACACCCTGTATTTTTGTTAGGAAACATTTTTGAGAAAAATTTTCTTATGAAAGTCTACTTTTTTGTTGTTTTTCTATCACATATAAAAAAATAACGTTTAACCTGGTCCACCCTGTATAAGTGTAATACAAAAGTAATTAGATCCAGCGCATTTTTCCTTACTGTACGGTCGAATGAAGAGTGGAAATTCCAAACGGTCTAAGTGCCTTTTATTATTTTTTTCAGGAGAACGATAAAACTGTGTAACCAAAATGTTAACTCAGAAACTTTATTAAAATTTATTTCATGGACAATATAGGGGTATATTTGTCCCTAACTAATGCAATTAAGAACTAAAAACAAATTCCTTATATGCAAAAAAAAAGAGTATTGAAGAAACGTTCTATGTACCGTGGTACTTAGAACTCTTTGAATGAAAACTATATTGATACCTACATATAGAACATGACTAACCTAAATTATTATTTTTAATAAATAAAATTAACATATTATAATTAATTAGAATATTCTGTTAATAGTCTAGCAGTTTCTAGCAAAAAATCAAACGTAGCTGACAAATCTTTTTTTTTACCTTCCGACAGGACTGGCTTTTGAATCAAGGATATAAAAACTTGTGCAATATCTTCAGGGTTAGCTCCTTTTCTTAGAGTACATTGACACGTTTTTAAACCTCTATGTCACTGAATGTGGCTTTATACTGGATAATACCTGCATGATCTTTGGAAACTTTTATCATAGTGGACTTTGATATTGGAAAATTTATTTTTAATACAGAGTCGCAGGTGTTTTTTTAAGTCCAAAAAGTTCGAATGTTCCATGTCAACTACGTAGAAGGGTTTCCCCGTAACTTTAGCTAATGAGCTGTGGCACATAGAACGTTTGGAAAATCACAATGTTCCACATTTAGACCAGCGTCATCTATTTAAAATGCACAGGCGACATTTAAAAGGGTTTGGCACTTAAAACGTTATCGGGGCTGTTGGCGATGGCACATAGAACTTATTTATGAAATAATCTCAATTTTGAAGAAATTGGCACTTAGAACGTTAGGAATATCCACTCTTCTAATCATTAACAAATATACTTAATGTGATTGAAGTAAATAATATAAATCAATAGATCTCATCTATACTAAGACTTGCTTGAAAATGATTATTTTTATTATTGTTAATGATAGTTGGCTCTTTGTTATTTTATTGTAAAAAAATATTGATGTAATTGATCTTGATTGTTTCAAGTTTTACACGATTTATCGCCTTTAAGATGTTATTATATATTTATATGTATCTTTGATTTAAGATTTGTCAGTGTTTTGTTATTTTGGTTGTGTTTTGGTTTTTGTAGGTTTTCAGGTTCTTATTATCAATTTTAGCTTTTTCAAATTATCATATACCTAGGTTTGAAAGCTATTGTTAGAAATTTTGGATTTTTTTAGGTATATTGTTTTGTATTGTTTATAATTGAAAATTGGCTTGTGTTGTTGAGATGGATTATGTGTTTAGGTTATATTATCAACTTTACAATTTTCCTGCAAATCCAATTGTCGTGACCAGAAATGGAAAATAAATTATTAGTAGTATAATTTAATCATGGGAACACATCCATCATTTGAAATGAGTTATTATAAATTATTATCTATTCAGTAATAATAGTAAAGTTAATGATAAAACGTATTACATTTTAAAAATATTTTCATCGTTCAATAATTGACACTCTACTACAAATATAGATGTATATCTGAGAATATTAGATATTAAATAACAATTAATACAGTTTTACGTCGTGGTACATTTTAAATTATTGTTCTTAAATTTCTCATGTAATATATTATTATATATATTAATCAGACTCTGAAATCACATTAATATGACGTTAAATATCTAAAAGTAACATTATACTTTAGCACTGTGGTACAACATATTAAAGTATTATTATAGTTAAACTTCTCATATAATTATAAATAAATTAATCAGCCTCTTAAATCATATTGGTATAATGTCAAACATATTACGACTACAGACTCTGACATTCAATCCACCCCTAGCAAGTAGCCCGCCAGAAAAACAAGTCTACTTGATGTAACGTCCTTACATTAATTAATTAAAAATCAGAGATGCTTTTAACGCGAAATCGGAATACCAATCAACAGTTTGGCCACATCAAGGAATATTTTGAGACACAATCAATGATTTTTTAGATGACAAAAAAATAAAGCCGTAGTTTGTATTCTACTATTGCAGGTGACGTAATCTTTTAGATTAGAATCGTAGAATACAAACTACGACTTCATATTTCGTCTAGAAAATGATCGAAGTGTCTCTAAATATTCCTTTATAATAGCCAAATTGTTGGTTGGTATCCCGATTGTATCTCCTGATGTTTAATTAGTTAATGTAAAAACATTACTTCAAGTAGTCCCTCTTATTTGGCTGACTAATGCTAGGGGAGGGATTGAATACCCTTAATTTTAGTTATAATCTCCTAAAAACTATTGCTGGCGATGCTTAAATTGGCATCAATTATCACGAATTTTTTTAATCAAATTAACTCTCTATTTTCTAAATAAAGTGAAAAAATATTGTAATAAGAAAGACAACTAATATGAACATGATTCAGTTGCATCACCCTTGAAAGTTAAATCACCTTTAAAAGTTGCATCACCGTTAAATAAATGTAGTTGAGCTATCGATACGTGGAAATCTTGCTTTTAAATTAAGTCAATCCATCGTTTGTTTCTACAAAAAAATGTTAATAAAGAACAATTAATTTTATATTACCTATAGATCAAATTATGCACAAAAAATAACAGATAGTAGTATGCACAAAATGCAATTATACCTTGTTAACATTGTCACTGACATTCTCTTCATTCTCTTCACAGTCAAAGTTTTTCTTTAAAACCTTTTTCGTCGATGATTGTGATGTTGGAAGTGGTTCTCACGCGCGCGCGTTGAGAATGTAATATCTTTCTGAACATTATAATTAGAAAAAGAAAATAATTAATGTTTCATTGAAAGAATTAGGCAATTAAAGATTATACAAAAGAATTACTGAGTTAGATGGTAGCATTTATATTGACGTCGAAAGAATCATAATTACAATATACCTGACTTACTGGTTTTCATTTCGTCCTCCGCAACGATATGAGCACCTTGAATCAATGAATTATTCGGAACGTAGTGAGTAATATTGATCAACAATTTAAACACACCATCAGTCATTGATCCGGATCCGTAGGTATAAATCCATTAGTCGTCATATATTCAAAGGACATTTTAAGAAAACCTTCCACACCTGAAATGAATGATTAATTATTAAATAAATGGAATTATAAATATATTGATTCGCAGACGTTAATGAGAAATTTCACTCAACACAAATTTTAATTATGTATATCTATGTGGAATATGTATTAATGATACATACGAATAACGTCTTTCAATCCTACAGCATCTTTCAAAAGCACTGGTTTAGAAGAAGGTCGCTTGGTCAGTGTCACTTTCGAGTAATCTTGAATTGACAGATCCTTACCACATAGCGATCTTGTGATTTTGATGAACTGAAACAAAAATCATTGATTCAATACAACGATTACTACTTAAAAACATATATTATTCATTGATTCGTGTGTAGTTGCGTAAATATATTTACCACGTCTGTCGAAGTAGTCTTTTCCGACCATTTCACTGCTTCTGCACCCCAAAAGGCAACCTTGATTCGTCTTCCGAAGCCATTGTTCACTACTATTTTAAGATATTACTTCCCTAAATGTACTTTTCTTACCATCTTTTTCAAACTTTTTCAGTGTATTGTTTAGATTTTTATCTACAAAACAAGTTCATTCGAAACAAAATCGACCATCTAGATTGGAAGATAATCGAATTTGAATATTGCTTATTCTGCAGCTTGTCTCCACATCTAACATGTACATAATGGGACACTGCGTTACATTTTCAATTTTTACGGTGAAACGACTCCTACCATTTTTTTCAAAAATCATGACAATATAAAGGAATATGTGTTAGCTAATATTAAAAAAAAATGGAAATTTTTGACCATTTGCGTAGACGCCCAAGATGTACAGGCATGGACAAAAAGTACGCTTTGAGGTATAGGGGGAACTTAATGATCGATACATCCCCGAACGTGTAAATTTTTGAGTCCGATTACTAAGGAAGTAATACCTTAAAGAGAGTAAACTTTTTTCCTTTACTCATGAACGATTTGAATGGTTCAATCGAGTCTATGTAACCGTACAATTCCCTGAAAAGAATCAATTGTTTATTTCAATCAACATATTTCAGCAACAGAGTAGTTACTCGATTTAAATTAAACATAAAAAGGTAATGTTAATTGTGGGCTTCATTGAATGAAATCGAGTAGATGAAGGAAAAAATACTTACTTTATAATATATCCTGAACGAAAAGCATCACCTTGTTCGTTTGATGTAAATTTTATTGTTTGATCCGCTGTACTCATTATGAATCACGTAAAATAATGGACTCCAGACACACGATGGTCGTATCAAACTGTCGAGAATATGGCGGTCTTAACCGGATGTACAACGTAGTACAACAATTTATTTTCGATGAAATAAGTGATCAATCAGTAAGTGAATCAGTAACGCATGATCGAAACAATTAAATAATGGATTGAAACAATGAAATAAATTAAAAAATATAAACGAGTTAGTCATTATAACTTATAATTAATATGTAAACATCTGGCAGAACAATGTTGCGTGGAAGTGATGTGGGTGTATTCGGTTAAAAAAAATTATTAAAATAAAATGAATGAAAAATTAATAAGAAATTATTTATTCTGACTATGAATCATGTATACTGGATATAATTGGTTTATGATAGCTAAAATACGATACATAAAAGCGTATCAATAAAACGTTGAAAAACTGCATCAATAGTTGTTCCGCCGCTAGTCGTCGCAACTGTTTTGTCAGAGCTCATATCAAGTTCCGACTTATCCTTCAAAAAAGTAATAAGTGGTGTAGATGCAGCATCATTAAAATTTACGTTGAAATCACCATTCAGAATCATCGGGGTAGAAGATGATAATCTTCTCCAAATACACGGAAAGAAAAAATCAGGAAAAATTACTGTGCTTGACACTGTAATCGTGGTGCAAGCGGCACTTTCCGGGATTTTTCTTGATGAAAGAAAGAAAAATTAACAGTTACACTGGAATAATTATTGCACATGCTAGAATTTTTACTGCACTGCATAAGAAAAATTCTTGAACAGCACAGTAAAATTTCTGTGACTTAGCGCGGTCTCTTACGGGTCGGTGTGGTTTCGGCGCAGTAAGAGTATACGGTAAATGTTTTACCGATTCTTTACTAGTCAGCCTCGCTTACAGTCTCGGTATGCTGGCGGCGCGACGCTTGCCGGCGCATTTCATTTCGTGCTATTCCGCGGCGGAAAGTAGTAGGAAACATGTCTACGTCTAGTGATTCGAGTGATGAAGATATTATTGTAATTTATAATTATTTAAGAAATCAAAGAAAAAATATATTTTGGGTCCATCCATACATGGAACGCAACTATGGTAGCGGACTATTTATAGCAGCAGGAGAATTGAGTGAAAATGATAAGTTTAAGGCAATGTATAGAATGTCAAAAAAATTTTTTCTAAAACTAGTCAGACTCGTTAAGCCTTTGATAAGCAGATAAAATACAAACATGTGAGGGAGTGTAGACCATCCTTGGTACATCCCAACGGGAGGTTCGACCGGGAAAGCCCGACTGCCTAGATGCTTACAGCCTGCAAATGTCGAGACGCGACTGATTGGTGATGTTGCACGCAACATACCAATTACAAACCGCTTCGCGCCGATGCCACGCCGACCCGTATGCGAGCATCGATATAAAATGTATAGAGCAACAACCCCAGTCGGTATGATGCACGGATACCAAGTGCGGTTTTTGCTCGAAGCATACCGATCCGTGAGAGACCGCGCTTAGAAATTTTCGGGTGCTACACAGGAATTTAGGTGCCATTCGGGCCTGTTCGTAAAGGTTCATGAACGCAACTACCTGACCGCTCTGCCCCGCTACCCGAGGGCAAAGAGTGGGTATCTAATGCCGGCAGTACACGCTCGCCGAGGGGACTCGAGACCAGGCGAGAGCGAGCGTGTACCTGGTGTTCTCGCCTCGTCTAAGGACCTCTCGCCTCGCCCTCGGAGCGCTCGGTCTAGAAGCGGTCTCCAATACGAGTCAAAGGAAGCGAAAGCGTAAATGGGGGTTATATACACGGTGCTCTCGGTCTCGCGTCTCAGGTAGTCCGCGCCTCGGCATGTCTCGTGTTCGGGTCTTTTCGGCGAGCGTGTACTGCCGGCATAACCTTGATACCTACCCTTTGCCGAGGGTACGTCCGAGGCAGGAAGGCATACGAGAGGTAGTTTGATTCCAGACTTTTAGCGAAACAGTCGCTAACAGCGCGCTACCCCAAAATCTACAGCATTTTATTTCGTCAATGAATATACCAATATACTCGTAATATATATTCGCACGCTACCCAATGAGCCACGCGAGAGTTCCTGAGACCGGGTTTTCGGAACTTGTACATACCAATCACATGGAATTCTTTGATGTGATTTTTTTTCTATTTCTAAGGCGTATTCGAAAAAATACTTTCAGGTTTTTTTAAGGGCGTCAATCTCCACTCATAGAGAAAAAATCGTAAAAATGCCGGTTCCGAAGCTCGCGGCCTCTCCTTGTTAGTAAGAACTACGCATGCGCAGTAGTCTTTCTTTTTCACAAAAATTTTACCGTGATAGTACCAGAATGTTTCAGGTGCTTATCACTAATAAATACGCATGCGCATCAGACTTTTTCTTGAACTGGACGTTTGCACCAGGATTCAGGGAGCACAGTAATTTTTTTTAACTTTCCCTATGAAATCTCTTGATTTTTTCTTTCCGTGTATAGCTAAACCCTCCATAGTGAATAGTAGAAGGATAAAGTGAATAAAACATATAATCTTTTCGATGGGTTGGTTTGGTGAAATGTAGACAACGATTGACAGAAGAGTCTGTCCATTTGGTAACAACAACCTGGCAATTACAACCGCCTGATGTGGTGCTGCATTCTTCTGTTTCTCCTCTCGTTTTTGATGTGAAACATCTTATGCCGCGCTTCGGGGGTGAGACCGGCTGCTCGTGAAACGTCGCTGGAGTGGCTAAATACGCTAAGGCCAGGCGAACGTTGAACATTGCCTCTATATCTATATCTATTCTATATATAGATATAGAGGCAACGGTCATCCTGTGTCTCCTCACTGAACTGCGTCCCAACGTTCGCCTGGCCTAACTCGGGACGCATCGGCTCTCTCCGCCATGACTCGATGGTCCCCTTTCACCGAGCCCTAGCTTAACCACTTACTACTACACGCTCACTGTATCGGTGTACGAAGCAGTATTTACCCTCATTATAATGAAAGCATGAGGATTGATTGATCATTGGTTAGCACGTTTAAAAATAACATTTAAATACCGTTTGTATAGGAAAATTGTTAGATGTGAAACATCGAAATTCTTCTTTGTAGAAAGTATGCGATAGGAAGGATGGACCACGCATCCGTTGAAAGAATACGTGCGCCAGTGCGCATTTGTATTTATGACTGTGATACCATTAAACGGTACGAACCGTTGTGGCGAATTCCGTTTATCGCGAGACGGAACAGCGACTGATGGCAGAGTTAAGAGAGAGTAAACTAAATGCGCTTTTTGAATTAGACACAACGGTTTGTACCATTTAATAGTATCACAATTATAAATACAAATGCGCACTGGCGAACGTGTTCTTTCGTTTTCAGCTAGATTTACTCAAGTGGGCACAGCATTGAAAACAATCTAGCGAGAGTTAGTCTAGAATCTCGGTTGAGAAAAATAAATCTAGCTAGATTGCAGTGGATACACGATAAAAATTTACTGCCAGAGAAATTTCAGTCTATTTGACCGGCTAAATAGATAGTAACTCAGTCTAGCGAGAGTGATAGGTGCCGGGTCGAAAGCGAAGGGCCTCGACCGCGTGCTCAGATTTCAGGAGCCTCGAGGGAGGCAACAGAAACCCTCTGCCTTTTATGCTCTCCTCGGACAAAGTGCAGACCCGCAATAAATTCGACTATTGCGGTGCACGTGTACTTCTTCGGGGATAGCACCAACCGAACGGCGCTGAATCTGCGTACTCTCTCCCGGCGCCAATTTTCATGCTCCAGCTCCGTGGTTTCGAAGAATTTCCTTCTCCCACCATGCATAGAAAAGTCATATCTATATAGGTCAAAAGTTCATAAATAATGAGATAATAGTAATTGAAACTTCTTCGCTGGCAAGTAAGTTTAGCCTCATATGGTACGTATGTGTATACAATCTATAATACATCACGATTGTAAATAGATATTTGATAAGTCAAAGAAACATATGAGGCTAAACTTATTCACCAGGAAAGGAAATTTAATCGCCATTATCTTATTATCTATGAACTTTAGGCCCACATCGATGTAAGATACTTTGTTGTAGATAAAAATACGTGTGTGTATAATAACATATAATATAAAACAGTTTTTATAGAAAAATTGTTAGATGTGAAACATCGAAACTCTTCTTTGTAGAAAGTATGCGATAGGAAGGATCGACCACGCGTCCGTCGAAAGAACACGTGCGCCAGTGCGCATTTGTATTTATGACTGTGATACTATTAAACAGTACCGATGGTAGAGTTAAGAGAGAGTAAACTAAATGCGCTTTTTGAATTAGACACAACGGTTCCTACCGTTTAATAGTATCACAGTCATAAATACAAATGCGCACTGGCGCACGTGTTCTTTCGACGGACGCGTGGTCGATCCTTCCTATCGCATACTTTCTACAAAGAAGAATTTCGATGTTTCACATCTAACAATTTTTCTATAAAAACTGTTTTATATTTTTGTCGGTAGTTTCTCATGTATTCTGCCTTCTTATTTTTCGCAATTTCTGTAAAATATTAATTACTAATTAATTTAAAACTACAAATTACTAGATAAATGATTGTCGTGTACAAATAAAATATGGATACAAAAAGATAAAAATATTCGGTATATTTACACTTACCAGCTGCATGTAATTCCATTTTAGGTTATGAAAAAGTCACAATTTTTCATCTATTTTAATTGAAAATCCTAGTCAAAACGTTTTTCTACACTAAAAACACTAGAAAGTTGTACGTTCACTGTATTATTTTGTCGAAGATTGTCAAATTTGAATTTTTTTCTTATTTAGGCCCACTTGTTCGACGTAAGTTCAAGGCTGGTTCAGCTTGAACCGCCGTTCTTGGTATATTTCGTGTCACACATAATATACCAAGAACGGCGGTTCAAGCTGAACCAGCCTTGAACTTACATTGAACAATTGGACCTTAAAAGTAATAATAACCCACGAATCAACTCGCGGCCTCGCGCGGCCAGCGGCGGTGCGGTGTGGGCGTGCGTGCTTTATTCTACGGCCTGTGACCGCATCTCATGCGGTTGTATAGTGAGCTACT
The DNA here is from genome assembly GCA_963678675.1 of Xiphydria camelus. NCBI lineage: Eukaryota > Metazoa > Arthropoda > Insecta > Hymenoptera > Xiphydriidae > Xiphydria > Xiphydria camelus. Next base: position 13,834,195 of record OY783200.1, read on the forward strand.
GTTGAGCCGATCGTCCACCTTGTGCGTGCGTAGCGCTGGGAACTGTATGGGTGCTCTCCCCAGTCCTCGGCGGAGCGACCCTCACACGGACACACACTAATGCTGTTTACACTTTCCCCAAATTACTCCCAGGCGAACCGAGCCATAAGATATTCACACATCAAAAATGTAAGACGGAAATGCAAGCAAAATAATGATTCTGTCTACGCGCGCTATTGTCCTTCCCTCTAGTGTAGGCGCAGCGCGAACATTATTGGGATGATTAGTACATATCGGTACTCTTTCGCGTCGGTGCGTTGTCTTGTTTCATTTATGTATGTATGTATGTACTACATACTAATGTACAGCACTTGTAAGTACGCTATATAACATGTAAAAGTGTTGCCTTTTCATTTAAATTAAAAATACATACAGTACCGAAAATAAGCTCTTTTTCTTCAAAATACATACCATATGTCGCACGGAAAACCGATCAGGTGGGGGCCATCTGAATTTGAACTCGGCACTGCTTGGACGATGCTCGATTGATTCATTAAAAAATTCAAAAGGACTCCCCACCTGATCGGTTTTCCGTGCGACATATGGTATATGTACCCTTTTTTTGTGGAAAATTCCAATTATCCGAATTTTTGATTATCCGAATGGGGTCTGGTTCCAATTGATTCGGATAATTGGAGTTCTACTGTAATACCGAAATAATAATACTGCTGTAAACTATTTACCTTTTTACTGGGAATCATACACTGAACTTATTCGCATAAAAAATCAATTACGACTGAGGTTGTACGGAGTAAAGTAATCTGTTTGTTTCACTTTTACGCGACCGATATAAACATCCTGGCACAGATCGAGACTTGATTGCATGCTATTTGAAGTCCTTGGTTATGCTATATTCTCGTAAAAACAGACATATTCACAAGCAAGAACTTGAGTTTTTTTAATTTTTGTCCATGGGAGATAACACTATGCGGCGGTCTTAAATAGACCTTGGCTGACCTAGCGGCGAGCTAATCACAGCCCTCGACGTCGAGCTGACTCATCGTCCGCTGGGTCTGACCTGGCTATCTGCGTCCCACCGGCTGACGCTGCATCCTGGGTGATTAACGCACCCTGGGCCTTTCTGCTACCTGGCGTGCTACGGCAGGCCATCTTGGCTGCGACTCACACGTTGCAATGACTTTATTAAACCAAGAGCAATTCTACGCTGCTGGAGTATTGAGGGAACCTTCTTACAATACATTGCATACCAAATGTTAGTGCGGGTTGTCTAGTTTATAGCCTCTACATCGTTAGATTTCAACATTAGACATTTTATTATATTTACCGATTAGGCTAGAGATTGCCTACCCTGTACGGGACCGCGTTGCCCATCTTGAAGACTACACATTATAACATGATCACAAAAAACAAACTAAGCGTAAAGTTCATATTTGTACTATGACGTAGCGTTTGGCGAGGGCCCTCGGTGCCCTCCGCTACTCACAATCTAGCTGCTACGATGCCGCGCGCGAAACGGAAAAGATGATGGCCACCAGGTGCACTACGCATGCACCGCGAGGGGAGACGATCGAGCTCCCCGATAACGCACGGAAATCGCGAGATCGGTACCGTTCCGATCTCGAACGGGTCCGGCTACCACAGCAAATGGTAGAGGGGCGGTTCGGTGGACGATGGCTGGGACACGGAAGGACGGGCGAACAAAAAGAAAAGAAACGGAACGCAGAAATAAAGAAACAGAAAAAGAAAGACTTTATTGTTCCCCGCGGAACGGGACGACCGTTCCCGGGCGACGTTCGCAGTCGCGACGACTCTCGGCGCGGCTTCGGTGCCACACGCCTCCCGCTAACGCGACGACGAAACGCACGCTCTAACCGGTGACCGCTAAAACGGAACGGGCGGTCTCAACGACGAGCGCTAACCGGGCACGCGCGCTCCGAAACGGCGAGCGCGAAACGGAAACGGGCGCTCTAGAACGGCGAGCGTGAGATGAAAACGCGCGCGCTCTCGGACGGCGAGCGCGAGATGAAAACGGGCGCTCTCTCTCTCTCTCTCTCGGACGGTGAGCGCGGGATGAAAACGTGCGCACTCTCGGACGGCGAGCGCGAGACGGAAACGTGCGCTCTCGGACGGTGAGCGCGAGACGGAAACGTGCGCTCTCGGACGGCGAGCGCGAGACGGAAACGGGCGCGAACACGGCGAACAGGTGCGCGCCGGCTCGACGGAAGTCCACGGCGGGTCGGAGGTCGAACGTTCGGGAAAGGAGGAGCGTACCGGTAGCGTCGAGGTCTTCAATGACCCCCCGTAGCCCTCCTTGGTCGTCCGGTTGGCGGCCCCTCACGACACCTCTGATCCTTTAGGTTTCGGCGAAGGATCCTCTCGGAATCGGGGCTGACCACGATGACTTCTTGAAGACGCTCCGTTTCTCCCTCGACTCTCTCTCGACCACTTCTGTCCCTAGACTCGTACTCGACACTCTCTCGCAGGCTCGCTGAACTCGTTATCAAGCGATCGTGCTCGTATCGTGACTCGAGCGGAACTAACTATCCTCCGGATCGATACCGGTTCGCGCGCGCTACCCGGGCTCGTCCGGATTCGTACCGTCGCCACGATCGCGCTCGCGGCGTTTCGCGCGGCCCTTTCAACGGCCGATTCGCACGCATTAGTCCGAAGGGGCCGATTGCACCCTTTTTGTGACGCAGAGCGAATCTCTACGTCACAGTACCTAATGATTTTATCCGTAATAAGGGGGTTTAAGAAAATAATATTAAAAACCAAAGGTGTGAGTGATTGTAACTGATTTATATGTCGACTCAATCAACAGTTTTAAGTAAAAAATGCAGGTTTTCCAAGGCAGCAAGTTATTCAGATTCGATATCACTTTCGTCATCTTCGTCCTCGCTGCTGTTTACTTTGGGTTCCTTTAGCAATTGGATCACCTGTTTACTTAGACTGCCACTGTAGGCCAGTAGACAAGTGCATTAATAGCGGGAGCAATTCCGAACAAGCTGGAAATAATTTTAGTTTGTTTGATTTGTTGTTAAAAAACACGTATTAAATTTGCACCCCCCAGAAAGCCCGGATTTGGCCGCCATCTTAAGAAAACGGGCGAAAAAAAGCGTTTTTCTTTATTATTTGTCAATAACTCGATTTCTATAAACTTTAGAGCAAAAAATGTAGTTACAAAAATTAAAGCAAATTAAAGTATCTATAAAAATATTCTATATGTTTTTTCCGTGCGACTATCTGGTTCGAAGTTATATGGGCATCAAAAGCTGGATATATTATAGGCATTTATTATTTTCTTTATTTTAAGGCATATTTAAAAACAAGCAACTGCTATTATGCTTTCATGATTACATTTATATTTGTTTTCTGTCGGCCAACCCTACTCCTGTTGTATACGAAATGTTTAACACAAGGTCATTAACCCTGTAAGCACCTAGACAAGGAATGTCGAGTGTAAGCATCTGGACAGGGAAAGTCGGGCTTTCCCGATCGAGCCTCCCGTTGGGGTGTTACCAAGGACGGTCTATCACTTTTTCTCGGGCGTTTTTTAATGCCCGCAATTTTGAGTTGCCAGTCAATAAGTGCATTAATAGCGAGAGCAAATCCGGACAAGCTGGAATAAATTTTAATCTGTTTTCCTTTGACCAACAAGATACCTATTAATTTTGCACCCTCAAACAGGCCCGAATTTAGCCGCTATGCTGAGAAAAGGAATTGTTTCTTAATATTAGCAAATATCTCGATTAGTATCAATTTTATAGCAAAATATGTAGTTATCAAAATTAAAGAAGAGTAGATACTTTATTAAAAACGTTATGTAGGTACATTTTTTTGTACGACTACCTGTTTTGAAGTTATTGGCGTCGAACCCTCGAAACTTAATAATTTTCTTATTGTGTAGGCACTCTTAAACACATTCAATTGCTTTTTGGTGATACACATTTTTATTTGGTAAAGAAATCATATCATATACTCTCTTGTACTTGCTTCCACACCACCTAGAGGTAAAGTACCCGGCGCGTTTTTTTTAAGTGGTCTCCCCAATGGGCCTAATCCACTATGCCACCAACTTAGATAACTTCAAGTTTCTTTTGAGGTTGTAGGCTCATCAGAGTTTTTTCGCCTTTTTGATGTTACTGGTTGTTCAATATAACACTCAATATCATCCTGAATGTCTTCAACATCTGTCTCATGTTCGGGATCTGGTTCATAATGTGCAGAATATTCTATTGATTCGATTACATCTCTTTCTATATCGATAGGGAAATTCTCCTCGTAGTCTTCGACGTCTAATTCGACCACTTCCGAAGTATTCGAACAAGATTTGCCCTGGAAAAATGCACACAGTACTAAGTAATACAAACCTGCTTTGCGGCAGCTACGTACAAGCTGCATTACAATCTTAAGCGCATTTACAAGAAATAAGTTTTAGTAATTCTTGGGGAGCTGCGTCTTGTAAAGTAGCAATGTGCATTAACCCATTCTTTGAATTTGTCCATCCCCAACCTAAAGCTGATTTTTCATTTCCATACCATAGCAATATCTGATGATAAGTACGGAAGCAGTGCAATCGAGCTGCATCTTTGGTTGGCGGAACCATGCTAGGTTTGGAAACCTGGATACGCTATCATTGGATTTCCCCTGGCCATCGAATGAATTTGACATTCCCTCCCTTTAATCCGGCTCGGAATTCGCATTTTGGCGATCCCCCGTTGAGTAGGCATTGCAGAAACGGCTCGCGACGATCGCGGCATTCGCGGCCTACGTTTGCCGAATTAGACCGGTTTTACCTGGCGAGATTAACCATATGTTTCGCGAGGTGTTTCCCCAATTGTGATTTATCAAATGGTTCGAACCGTCCTTGGTAACATCCCAACGGGAGGCTCGATCGGGAAAAAAGCCCGACTTTCCCTGTCTAGATGCTTACACCCGACATTCCTTGTCTAGGTGCTTACAGGGTTAATGACCTTGAGTTAAACATTTCGTATACAACAGGAGTAGGGTTGACCGACAGAAAACAAATATAAATGCAATCATGAAAGCATAATAGCAGTTGCTTGTTTTTAAATATGCCTAGAATAAAGAAAATAATAAATGCCTATAATATATCCAGCTTTTGATGCCCATATAACTTCGAACCAGATAGTCGCACGGAAAAAACACATAGAATATTTTTATAGATAGATAGATAGATACTTTAATTTGCTTTAATTTTTGTAACTACATTTTTTGCTGTAAAGTTTTTAGAAATCGAGTTATTGACAAATAATAAAGAAACAACGTTTTTTAGCCCCTTTTCTTAAGATGGCGGCCAAATCCGAGCTTTCTGGGGGGGGGGTGCAAATTTAATACATGCTTTTTAACACCAAATCAAACAAATTAAAATTATTTCCAGCTTGTCCGGAATTACTCCCGCTATCAGCTATTTTATACGACTTGGCGACTGGCCTACTGAATTTGGTTGGCATTCTTCTCAAGGAAGAAATCACGGGATCGAAGCTAACTAGCATTAAGTGAAAAATATCTTCGTTTGTTGCTTTTCTGGAGAAATTTCTTGAGCGGTTTCTTCGGTAGTGCCGGAAGTCTTTGTTGCGGGCTTCCTGAGCCTCCTCGCTAAACATTCCGATAGGGAGCGGGCTTGCTTCTATAACATCTGATCCGTGAATAAGTATCTGAAATTAAAAATTAACTGTTCATAACTCATATCGCTTTTAAGGAACTGCGATGAAGAAAATAACATGTAATTTTTTAGTATGTTTACCTTATGAGCAAATGACGGCATAGGTTACCAGTAGTATAACGAAACGTAAAATTTGGCACTCTCCAGCGTGTATTTCTTGAATGCATTGTTGTCAATCTCGTATCCGGAAGCCATTGTCCGTAAAATTGTATCGCAACGCACAATTAGAGACTCCTCTATTTCTGTAATGTTTGATGTATTGGTAGGATCCCTGAAAAATCTGCGGGCTGTGTTGTCATCATTAGTTGTGCCTGCATTGACTTTACCTACTAGAATTGATATAATGGAAAAAATCGCAAATAGTCGCGGCTAAAATTATTAGGTCGCTTAGATAAAGCCTTACGTTATACGAGAATACCAAAAACGAGGTGGGGTAAAGTGGGGCAATTTTTTTAGATCAAATTTCCGAGATTATTTTTGAAAATGTGCATGTTTTTCTAAAAGTGTACAGCATATTATTTTTAAAACAGTATATACACTTTGAACAGTGACCAAACTGCTTATGGAGGACCCAAATCAAGCTGGATAAAAGGTAAAAGTTGTACTTGTGTAACCCAAAAATGTTTTTGTGAAAAAACTGCATTTGGGCAATCTGATAATCAATGGCCAACTCCTAAAGCCACTAAACAGTGCTATTTATGTTGGTTATAATGCCCCGGGCGTATATCTGTTAAGGTAACTTTTCAATAGTGCCCGAAACAATCTCATTTTTTCGAATTTTGGCCAAGAAAACTGGACTCTGGCCCTAGAGTGTGGGGCAGGGGAGTGTGATCCCCAACCAGGAGACAAAGCAACGCTTTGTCGATCGACCTAACCAGTGTCGATTATGCAAACGCCCTAGCATCAACTGTTTGAGTGACATGAGGATGCCGAGAAAACTCGACCATGCGAAACTGGTGCTCGGGTCTGGGTAAAGCCCCTTCCTGCACCACAGCGTACGCATAAAAATGCGTTGTGGTTGAACGCCAAGACTGTAGGGAGCACCCAGAACTGGGATGGACTCAAGATGGCGGTGAAAACATTGATATGATATGCTGTTTGTAATCTGTGACTCTCATTTGCCGGACAGTCACAGGGTCCTTAGCTTGATGGATAATAGAACGTATAAAACACCCCACTGAAAGGTAGGGGAGTATTGCCCTCACACAGCGTACTCCCCGAATTTTGGTACCTCTCGGCAGGCCAATAACTGCTGAGGGGGCGCTAGCATGAGCGTACCCCTACTTAGAATCACTATCGACTTGCCGGCCGAGAAGCCGTTACAAGCGCATTTCCAACAGTGGAAACGGGCGGGGGGCGTATGTATTGACGCACTACGTAGCCAATCTTTCGATGAAACCAGACGCGCCCTGGGTCTCATTAGTTAGTTATTTGGCCCTAATGGGGTTAATTGACCAGATGGTGCCTGAACGACCCCTTAACCAATCAGTGGTAGCACTTCATTGCCAAACACATAACTGTTTCTCAACCAACCTTCAACGGGTTTGGAGGTTAGAGGAAGTAGACACGACGCAAGTATGTTTCCCCGAGAATAAGAAGTACGAGGAACACTTTCGAAGGACGCACTTCCGTGATGAAAATGAACGCTTCATAGTGCGCTTACCGATGCGTACAAAGGACTCTTCCAGACTATTGAAATCCTCGCGAAATACGGTAACTGAGTATCATGCTCCATTCGGAAAGACGTTTATATAAAAATCAAGAACTAAGGAATATAGAAAATACTTTTAACCCTTTTGGGGTTGATCCAACCAGTTCAGGATCCCCCAAGGCTACAAAGCGAGGTCTTATCCGAAGTAGTCCGATTGTTTGATTCCCTTGGATGGACCTCATCGGTTCTCACCTCCGGCAAGAGCCTAATCCGAAACCTCTGTAGCTAGTAGGACTTGACTTGGGATAAGAAATTAACTACCTAAAGAACTGTTAAAGGCTTGGCTCAATTTCCGGCACTCTCTGACCGAATTGAAAGCCATGAAGGTACCCCGTTAGTTTTTCTCATGGTTAAATTCTACAAACTTGGAGATTCACTGATTCTCTGACGCCTTTGAGCGAGTCTATTCAGCGGCCACTTACCTTTGCGGGACACATCCAGAAGGACATATCAATATAAGCCTTCCCGTGCAAAGACAAAAGTCGCTTCGGTCAAAGCAGCTAGCATGCCTTGCCTGGTATTGCGCGGAGCACTTATAATAGCTCATCTACTAAATGCCTTAATCCGAGGGTTAGAGATTTCAGGTATTCCTACCTATATATGGATGGACTCTCAGATAACCCTAGCTTAGATTAAAGGGCGCGTGTCGAAATGAAAGTCATCCTGGCCGATTTAGCTACGAAAAGAATTATTCCGGCAGAGTTACTCAACTCAGACCTGTGGTGGCAGGGTCGCAATGGTGCTACACCAGCCTGAGCTCATTTGAGCCAGCAGTCTACCTCTACAGGAAATGGATCACTACTACTCACTTGACGACAATGACTGAACTGAACAGCCTCCTCCTAAAATATTCGAGTCTCTCAACTTTGCTCCATGCGGCGGCGCTGTGTGCCTCAGGTTTTCCCACAATTAAAGAAACATAGAAAATCGAAGACTAGGAGTGCTAACCGCGGAGGAAATAACCCAAGCGAGACAGATGGTTTTGAAGGTATCGCAAAGGGCGTCACTTAAGGACGAGTATCAGGCGCTCTCCACGGGCGTGGAACTACCTCGACGTTTGCCACTGAGAACTTTAAGGCCGTTCATAGATGGAGAGGATCTTATTCAAGTAGGAGGGCGATTGCAACAGGCTTTCCTCTTAGACGAAGAGAAACACTCACTACGCTCTTAATCCGAGATGTTCATTACAGTACACGGCAGCCAGGAACTTACGTGAGGACATTTACTACGTCGATATTAGATCTTACGTAGTCGCTTGCTTATACACTCCATTATAAGAAATTGTATGAGATGCAACAGATTTCTTACGGCCCGGTGTAGATTACGCCGATCCGATCGCTGAGAGTAACTAAACGCCGCGCCATGGTCATGAAGCCTACAAGGGATATGTCTACCTATTTATCTGTCTCTCTACCAAACAGCTTTATTTAGAGATAGCCTCTGATCTTTCATCTGCCGCTTTTTTAAGTGCATCCCGATGATTCATCTCAAGACGTGGACTACGTGCTCAGCTTTCCAGAAGCTGACGAGGAATTAAGATCGATGTTTCGCATTTTACTGGTACCTCCATATTTTATAAGGAAACCGTGCATCTGCTTTCTAAGAAAAGAATGAAGGTGCGTTTCCTATGAAGCGTCAGACGCACGCGGCTGCCGCAATACGTTTGACGCTAGTGGCAGACGCGTCTAGGTACGTTTCCTATGAAGCGTCAAACGCACGCGGCTGTCGCTTGCTGAAACGAGTGGAAGGTGCACGAAGTGGTACGTGATTTGAGCAATGACCATGAGTAAACACGAAATTTTATTGTACCTTCTGTTAGAAGAAAATAAAGATGAAGAAATATTATTACAACAAAATATTCACGATACAAATGTAGAAACGCATCCTTTATTTAAATCGAGACGTGAGGAGGGCTGTTTTGTAAAGGAGATTTGATAAATCATACAAACAAGGAAATTCGGACACACATTCTACTAATTTTTCATCTTCTGTAACAGAAAATAGAACTTCTGCCTCGTTTGCTTGAGTCATCGTGACCAATCGACGTAGAATGTTCAACTGCGGCTGCGTCTGTACTGCTCTGAGAGGTACAACCGTGCGGCGCTACCTGCTTGCGATTGACTCATGCCGGCTGACGCATTTAAGGAAACGATCCTATTTGAATCTCATTGGAGTAGTGTGCAGCGGCAGCCGCGTGCGTCTGACGCTTCATAGGAAACGCACCTTGACTTGGTCATTTATTCCACCATACGTACCTTATTTTGGTGGCCTCTAGAAAGTAGTGCTCAAGTCGGTGAAATACCGCCTTCAACGTATCATCGATCAGACGCTAACTTTCGAGGAGATGGCAACTCTCTCCTTTGTCAAATAGAGTCGTGCCTTAATTCTCAGCCAATATATACTTTTTAAATAACGACTCCCCCCCCCCTCCCACCGATCTCACTTCTTTGACTCCAGGACATTTACTAATAGGAGAGCCGTTAACGGCTCTGCCAAAATCAGACCTCTCGAACGAGTCCCTTAATGCACTCTCCTGATGGAAACAAATTTCTCGGACGCGAGATTATTTCTAGCGTAGGTGCAGTTTAGAATGTATCCATTATATGTAATAAATGAGAGAATGGCAAACGCGGCGACCAAATCTCGCCATTGGTATGATGGCGATAATCAAGGAAGAACTATTACCGCATACAAAATGGTCACTAGTCCGCATAATCGATCTACACCCAGATCCGAACAGTTTGGTTAGAGTCATCTTCCTCAGAACAGCAAAGACAACCGTCACTTCACCAAAAAAACGTCAAGGTTTGCCCTCTTTCAGTCGCTATTCAATAATTATAACTTCGATAATTCTGCACTATTGTATCCGCGTATTTGATGTAAAACACTCAGTGAACTTTATCTTTTTCTTGCGTCTTACCAGGATTACCATTTTTTATTTTAAAAATTCCCTGACTTTTCCAGGTTCTCTAGAGAAGAAATCGCATTTTTTCATACCATTTAATAGACTCATGAAAACCCTTTAGAAAGGTGAAAGAAGCATTCATGAATGATCTGGAATATAATAAAATATAAAGAAGCATAAGCTCAAAGGCGCGGGCATAACAAAAGCTATAAAAAATCTAACAAGTTAATAGAATATACTTGCCGTATGTACGAATCGGCGAAAAGAAGGTATTAAATACAAGTCATATTTTAACAAAATATAAACTATATTATTGCCCGCATTGCAAAAGTATCAAAAATCGTATGCATATTTATTCTACATCACAAAACATTGGTTAAATATTATTTAGGAATGATATTATATATATTGTGAAGATTAAGTCCTTTTTTTAAGAAACTTTATTAAAATTCCCTTACTTTTCCAAGTTTTCCATACCCAAGAAAAATCCTTGACTTTTCCCGGTTTTTCAGTATTTCCATGTCTGTGGCAACCCTGCTTATGCTCACCGATAATTATAATTGAAAGCTCTAATGCAAAAAGTGCCTAAGTTACATTTTCATCGATTTGGAACTATCAATGCTATCTGGGCAAACTTTTCATAAGCTTTCTGCCACTATTCCCAAAATGGGTGTAAGATGTACTTAAGTGATTATATGAGAATATGAAATTTTACAAATAGTTGCCGGTTCAGTGCAACATGTGCCTAAGTCCACTGGCATAGTATTCCCGCATAATTTGTTGTTTACAATCAGTGTTTTGGAAAGCAGTGAGAGAAACGTACATGCTTGTGGTGATTTATTGTATTTTAGTTAGTTTATCTAGTTGTTTGTTGCTGGAAAATTGTGCAACAAAAAGTACAGAAGAAGCAGGTAAGTTGTTTTACTTTTAATACTGTTAATAGTATTGTGTTTGTATATAAAAATCGCGTTGCAAGCAAATATAACCTAAAATTTATTGTAGTTTTTAAAGAAAGTGCCACGTTTAGCACATTTTTTTCTTTTAGAAATTAAATATGATATCGGATCTTTAACGGGCAGAAACTTAACAGAAGTGATTATATGAGAATATGAAATTTTACAAATAGCTGCCAGTTCAGTGCATATAAAAATCGCGTTGCATGCAAACATAACCTAAAAGTGCTTGGTCGGTACTCAAGTCATTTATACCGGTAGAAGTCGAGTCGGTACCTAATTAGAGTTGCTGTCAATTTGGGAGATCGAAGCATCTAACCTCGAAATCGTGAATTTGTGAATAATGGAAATTACTCACCATTATTCACTAATTTACGATTTCGAGGTTAGACGCTTCGATCTCTCAGATTGACACCAACTCTAACTACCGACTAGACTTCTACCGATATAAATGACTCGAGTACCGGATCAAGCTTGGCTGAAGGAAAATTTAAAGGTCCCTGCAACTGGCCAGTTCTGCGCGGGACATATGTATACTGTATAAGAGCATGATAGAATAAATAATTTTCTTTGTCACAGTTAACATGGAGGACGAGTGATTTTGCTTCCTCTGGAAGTGAATTTGATATCTCACAAGCGGTTGTTAGCTCGTCGGATTCTGACAATACATCGCATTCAAGAAAAAAATCTAGAAAGAAATTAAAGCCCAAAGGGGGGTGCGGCTAAAAAATCATGCAAAAAGAGACAACCTAAAAAAAGTATGTTACGTACTTTATATCAAGACCCACCTTTACAAGAATCGTGTACCCATGGAAATAATATATACCGTCCAGAAGAAATCAACAGTAATTTGCAAGTTAGAAGTAGTTCGCCACAACCCAGTTGCTTATACCACGTTTCTGAGAATCAAAGAACTGATAACCAAATCCGTAAAAATAGTAGTGACGCAATAGGAAGAAAAGAAGATAAAAAAGTAAAGTAGAAGACTGTCGGAAAAAAAAAGAAAATTAAAACCAGACACGTGGAAAAGGAACATAAAAAAGAAAAGTAATTTTGATGCTCTTCGTAGCCGACCAATACGTAACTGCCGGTGTAGGTGTGCCTCAAAGCTTAATATTGAGGAACAAAGCATGATTTTTCAAAAGTTTAAAGCTTTTTTCCACCAGCACGGAACAAAATATTTATCTGAAAGGATACAAACACCACGACGTGTGAGATGCAGAAAAGAGGATGCAAAAAGCAGAAGTGTTTCATATAAATATGTTGTGCAAGTAGGAGAAAAAACAGTACAGCTTTGTCAGAATGCCTTCTTGGATTTATATGGAATAAAAAGGTCCAGACTCAGACGTAAAATCCAGACACCTTCCACTTATTTTACAAGATTTAAGAGGCAGACACGAATCAAGGCCAAAACGCATTTGCATTGATGCCTTAAATAAAGTAAGAAAATTTATCGAAGATGTCCCTCCGCGTGAATCCCACTATTCACGCGCGCAAAATAAACTGAGAAAATATCTGAAACCGGACTTATCAGTAGCTGAGTTACATCGTAAGTTTTTGGAGCAAAATCGTGGTGAAACGAAAATCAGTTATGAAATGTTTCGAAGGGTATTTACTGAGGAATTTAATATTAGCTTTTTGGGTTTCCCAGAAAAGATATTTGTGCGACTTGTACCACGTTTTTGGTTTCCTTAAAACAAGCAGATTTAAGCGCTAATGAAGACAAAAAAAAAAGAATTAAAAGTGCAACACGAACTTCACTTGAGAAAAGCGAATGTTTTTCAAGATGAATTAAAACAAGTTATGAAAAAGAAAGATCCAAACGTTCTTGCAATGTGCGTTGATTATCAGAAGAATATGCCAGTTCCCGTCACAAATGTTCAAGATGAATACTATTTACGACAGCTTTGGATTCAAAACTTAGGAATTAAGAATCTAGATACTAGCGAAAGTTCGATGTACATGTATGCTGAACATTTTGCACCAAAAGGATCTAACGAAGTCATTTCATGCTTAGATGATTTCATAGCTAAAAACAAAACTATGAATCACAAAATTCTTAAGTTGTACTGTGTGACAACTGTTTTAGTCAAAATAAAAACCGATTTTTATTTGCCTATCTTGATCAGCTATGTTTGAAATGTATCTTTGAGAGCATACAAATTTTATACCCAGTTCCTGGTCACAGCATGATGTCCATAGATCGAGACTTCGGTCTGATAGAAAAAAGGAAGCTAAAAACTGAGAAAGTTGTCAATCCAGAATACTACGTCAATTTAGTTACGAGCTGTAACAAGAAGAATCCGTTTAAGTGTGTTTTTGTTCAGCATTCGTTAAAGTCGGATGGCAAGCTCAAAGAAGGTGACAGGATTATTAAAATAAAAGATTTTAAGGGATGGCTTACACCACACCTTAAGCCTTCTCTTTCTGGCATTTCAAAAGTCAGGTGCACACAGTTTAATAAAGAAGATCGCCCAAAGATGAAACAGAATTAAGATGGTGAAGGGACGGACGCGAAACTTTATAAAGTTGGCCAAAGTCGACTTATAGCAGGGATGCCAGCATTGGCGTATGGAGACACTTACCTGTCAATAAAAAGCGCTAAACTTGAAAACGTTAAGCACTTGCTTAGCTTTGTAACATCAGACACAGAATTCTTTTAAAGAACTTGAAACGAAAATAATGCAACAGCTATTACGCGTCCTGCTTTACAAAATGAAATGGATGAAAAAATAGACTCCGACACTGATATCTATGAATAACTTGGAGGTTCTTTAATCTGTTTCTGTATCATTCAATATTTTCAAAATATATAACACGTTTTTATTAAAATTTCATTAAATCCAAAGAAAAAAGTGCGTAAGTCCATTTAAAAAAACATTTTTGTTCGAAAAGTACGACACTAATCTTAATTTTATTTAAAGCCACTCGTTCTAATAGTAATAAAATATAATGTGTTTCAAAATCAAGTAAATATTAGCAAAGGTAACATTTTCAAGAAGAAAAGAAAACTTCGAAAGCGTTTTTCTCGAAGACGGCAAAATGTGACTTCGGCACTTTTTGCATTGGTGCCTTCAATTATTAGTTTCGTCCTAAGACAAGGCGGGCAGAATGTTTGAAACCTTAATTAATCGATGCGACGTCTTCGCTCCCGGTGAACCCATGCTCAGTATATTCGTAGCGATGTGGACCGAGTAGCTCATGTGGATCATGAATCTGAAGCTCATGAAGCTCAAGTGGATCATGAATCTGAAGTCAGATTTTAAAAATTCGAGATGGCGGATCCAATATGGCGGACGATATTTTCGAAAATTTTGAATTTTTGTAAATATAACTTTATATTTTTCATCAGCGACTGAAAAAAAAACCTATATCAAATTTGGTATGAATCTGTCGATTTTGGAAAATCTCGTCCGCCATATTGGATCCGCCATCTTGAATTTTTGAAATCCGACTTCAGATTCGTGATCAGCGACCCAAAAAACCCCCATATACCGAATTTCGTTTAAGTCCATTAACTTTGTGAAAATCATGATCTCTGGCTGGTTTTTTGAGATTAAAAAAAATGTGACGTGATAGCCAAATTTTGATACCGGATTCGTGATCAGGAGGCAAAATTACTATGAATAACATATATCGCATCAAAAGTATGTACCCCCCACTTTTTTTTGTGTGTGACTGCATAGTTTTTTGAGGTTAGAAAAAAATTGTGACGTGATGACCAAATTTTGACACCGGATTCGTGATCAGAAGGCAAAATTACTACGGATAACATATATCGCATCAAATGTATACCCCACTTTTTTCTTTGTGTGACTGTGTAATGAATGGTAAGAACCGACATGTAGAAACCCGTTTATCGTGCGATGGGAACACACTTGATACATTTTTTAAAAACAGTTTAAAACACAAAAGAAGGGTACAGGGTAAAGGGGGGAATGTCCAAAAAATCAAATTTACAGGACAGTAGAGGGTATAGCCGGATAAGCATATGAAATCAGGCCCGGCCTGACTTTTTTTCCCCATTCAGGTATATTTTGTGTCTATACATAACTAAACTCTCTAAATTTTTAGACCAAAATATTGATTTATATAATCAAAAGTTATCACCAAAAAACAAAAAAACCAAAATATTGTTTATCTCGAAAACTACTCGACCGATTTCACGCAGCGAAATGTATATTATGCACCGTCATGTAGCTATATTGTAAAAAAAGTATTGGATTGTTTCGCCCATAAATAAAGAAAAACAACAAGTTTGAATTTATCAATAATTTTTATTTTTCATATGAAAAATAGCACCCCCGCCATTTTTTTTATACAGACTCAGGCATGACTAAACTATGATATATAATTTTTACAAGATGATTGGTGTGGGACAAGTCGAAATAAATTAAAGAAAATAACACAACTTTGCTTCCGCCGTTTTCTTAACGTAATAAATAGCAGAAAACGGCGGAAACAAAGTTGTACACTTATTAATTCGAATTTTTAATTAACAAAAAGTAATATTATAGTATTTATTTACAATTGTTTATTACTAACAAGAATACAATTTACTACTTGTAATATATTATGTACCTACATATAAATCGAAATTAAATCAAACTAAAGGTACTGGCATAGAAGCTTCGTTTCAATCTTCGTCGCTTTCGTGATTTATTGTTGGTTGAATATTTCCTCTGTGGAATAGTTTGCTTAATGTTTCTGCAGGTTTAATAAGCTTTGTTTGATATCACGCAAATGACAAGTAATAAATAATTGCAGCTATATGGGAACAACAACCGACCGTTCTCTTGCCGTTTGCACACTCGCACGTGTATCGTAAGATCCCGGAATAACCAATAGAATCAGGTTTATATTCAATAAAACAGCAATATTCTTTACAGTTTATATGTCGTGATTGAATTTGCAATTTTAAAATGCTTGAATTGTCTTTTAAATAAAGAATATTAATCGTATTGTCATCATGTATCATCTCTGAGTCAAGCCATGTCAAGTCGGACTCGAAATTACCACTAAATCGCGTATTTCGAAAATAATAACTCTATTACGAAGGGAGTATGGCACTTACGTTACCGTATTAATATTTCGTGAAAATTCCGTTATTTGTTAATGTTATTAACAATCAAACTTTGAAGCGCGATTAAAATGAAAAATCGTTTTCTCTTAAACTACTTTAGACAATTACTTAAAATTTTGCACACTGATAAAGCAATGTTTACACTATCGAATAAATATTTGCTTGAGGTGAAATTGTTTTAAAAAATGAATTTTGCATTAATTTTTTTAAAACAATTGCAATTTTTCATGCGTTCTTCACGCTATAAAAAAATGGAACTTACATAAATTCATGCGGCAAACGTTGGCCTTTTATAATCTGCAAAGAGAACTTTGTACTTCTTCTCCATTTCGGAGATACGAAATTGTTTGTTACGCGGTGCGCTCGTAGATCGCGCGGCGCGCTCCGCTACTGGCGTCCGCGGCATCTTGATGGCCGCGCAAACTTGAGCAAAAACCGTTTGAACTTGCATGAACATGATTTTCCGAGTTTGGCAAACATACACAGTTTTCTTGTCAGTTTGCTGATGGTGCTCGTGCGGTATACTTGCGTAAAAACTATTCAGTGTTTCAATATCATTAAGTGAAAATGGTTCGACCGAAGGAATGTTGTAATCCTTTGAAAAAGAAAGGTCATAATTGTGTTCGTCATAAGTTGTTCCTCGCGCGTTACCGCCAAGTGGAATAAAAAATTCGAAGAATACATTGATCGATATATTTGTCAGATATGTCGTAAAGACATGTATAATGATGTTAAAATTGCTTCAAATGTAGAAAATGAAGACCCAAGCACGAAGTGAGTTTACTAATTACACAGGTTTACAAAAAAAAAAGTCCGGACTATTTGACCATGGTATTCCGAGGTATTTTTGCGTCCTGAATCCGATCCCGAGGTCATCTGAGCCCCATCACGTCAGAAAAAGGAGATATAGTCCGGACTTTTTTTTTGTTGTAAACCTGTGTTATTTTTATATTTTATTGTATAATTAATTGCTATACTGTAACACCTTCTTTAATAGTGAACCACGAATAAACTTCCAAGTAATTATAACTGTTCACTGTTCAAATCCAATATTTACATTCAGTTAAAAATTCAATTCGTTCCCTGGAAGGTATTACAGTATAGCAATTAATTATCGGTATTAACTATCTTGGGTCTTGGGTGCTTGGGTCTTCATTTTCTACATTTGAAGCAATTTTAACATCATTATACATGTCCTTACGACATATTTGACAAATATATCGATCAATGTATTCTTCGAATTTTTTATTCCACTTGGCAGTAACGCGCGAGGAACAACTTATGACGAACACAATTATGACCTTTCCTTTTCAAAGGATTACAACATTCCTTCGGTCGAACCATTTTCACTTAATGATATTGAAACACCGAATAGTTTTTAAGCAAGTATACCGCACGAGCACCATCAGCAAACTGACAAGAAAACTGTCTATGTTTGCCAAACTCGGAAAATCATGTTCATGCAAGTTCAAACGGTTTTTGCTCAAGTTTGCGCGGCCATCAAGTTGCCGCGGACGCCAGTAGCGGAGCGCGCCGCGCGATCTACGAGCGCACCGCGTAACAAACAATTTCGTATCTCCGGAATGGAGAAAAAGTACAAAGTTCTCTTTGCAGATTATAAAAGGCCAACGTTTGCCGCATGAATTGATGTAAGTTTCATTTTTTTATAGCGTGAAGACCGCAAGAAAAATTGCAATTGTTTTAAAAAAATTAATGCAAAATACATTTTTTAAAACAATTTCACCTCAAGCAAATATTTATTCGATAGTGTAAACATTGCTTTATCAGTGTGCAAAATTTCAAGTAATTGTCTAAAGTAGTTTAAGAGAAAACGATTTTTCATTTTAATTGCGCTTCAAAGTTTGATTGTTAATAACATTAACAAATAACAGAATTTTCACGAAATATTAATACGGTAACGTAAGTGCCATATTCCCTTCGCAATAGAGTTATTATTTACGAAATCCGCGATTTAGTGGAAATTTCGAGTCCGACTTGACATGGCTTGACTCCTCTGCTAAATAGGAAATGGCTTAAGAATATTGATAAGTACCCGTAAACAATATTTTCAAGTCTTTTTGAGTCATTTCGGGAAAATCAAACAAATCAGATGAGGTTATTTGTTGAAACGGTACTTTTCTGCGCTTCCAACCATCTTTCTCGACTTGAATACTAAGAGTATCGTTTAAATTACGTCTCGATTTCATATACTCCACGATTTCTTCAGATAATTCAACGTCGCTATTTAGACGTTTGCCAAATTGATTATGTAAGAAACAAGCCATCTTGCAAATTAAACTGGTTTTTGGAAGTATTTTATTGTCAAGTTTTTTATCTAAAAGTTTGAATTTTTGTTTGATAATCCCATGTATAGCTTCTACTGCCCACCGAACTTCAGTGACATATCGAGAGTGATATGATTCTTCACACGAAAATTGAGCACGTTTTCCTTTTAATGCAGGCATGTGTACTCAAAACCTTGCTCTTCTAAATATTCTATAATATCCCGAAAGCCTCTATCAAGGACCAATTTATCTCCTCTACGAAGCAAGTTTCTTAATTCCGGCGAAGAATTAAAAATATCATCCAGAATTTTTGCATCACTGACATTTGCCAAATAAGGACCTAACATATCGACAATATAACCATTTGTCATGCAAATTGTAAATGGCTTGCAGAAAGGTACTTTTTTTTTGGCCAGAGTATAATTTGCGCTGATACTCATTATTAGAACTTTTTTGATGTCTAATGTACGTACCGTCACAAATAAGAATTAATTCGCGGTCTGAATTCAAGAGTTCTTTAGCAATTTTCGAAGTCTCATTTTCTGTGAGATTATCTCTCTCTTAACACTATTCAAACCAAAATTAAAAGGGAGAACATCTTTTTCAAACGATGTCAAAACTTCGTCAAAATAATCGGAGACAAGTTGTTCACGTTGTAACTGTAAAAAGGAAGAAATCATACTATTTGAATTTCCACTTCTTAATTTGATAAGGAAAACAACAACAGCTTGAAAGACTGATCGATTATTATTACCGCGCATAGAAGAAAGCATATTTCGTATTTCATTTATATTTTAATATGAAAAACCAGTCAGTAACTTCACTTGATCTTCAGGATAAGAAAAATTACCTATTTTTTCTATATGTGTAGAATCGCTGTCTACAGAAAGATTTTCTAACAATTTTTGTAGATCGGAGGTTTGTACAAAACTTGAGTTAGAAAC
Source organism: Xiphydria camelus (assembly GCA_963678675.1). Classification (NCBI taxonomy): domain Eukaryota; kingdom Metazoa; phylum Arthropoda; class Insecta; order Hymenoptera; family Xiphydriidae; genus Xiphydria; species Xiphydria camelus. Next base: position 13,853,762 of record OY783200.1, read on the forward strand.
CACTTTTAGAAACCATTTTTGCAGCATCGATTTCCAATAGGCATAAATATTCTTCTTTTAACATACTCCTGCTTCCGAGCTTCAAAAGGAATGACAGTTCTGTTGTCTGTTGATCTGCAAACACAGCAATACTTCTGCGTAGAAACAACTCTTGCCAATGATAATTCGACGCGACGAAGATTGAAACGAAGCTTCTATGTCAGTACCTTTAATTTGATTTAATTTCGATTTATATGTAGGTACATAATATATTACAAGTAGTAAATTGTATTCTCGTTAGTAATAAACAATTGTAAATAAATACTATTACTTTTTGTTAAGTAAAAATTCGAATTAATAGGTGTACAACTTTGTTTCCGCCGTTTTCTGCTATTTATTACGTTAAGAAAACGGCGGAAGCAAAGTTGTGTTATTTTCTTTAATTTATTTCGACTTGTTGTCCCACACCAATCATCTTGTAAAAATTATATATCATAGTCTAGTCATGCCTGAGTCTGTATAAAAAAAATGGCGGGGGTGTTATTTTTCATATGAAAAATAAAAATTATTGAAAAATTCAACCTTGTTTTTCTTTATTTATGGGCGAAACAATCCAATACTTTTTTTATAATATAGCTACATGACGGTGCATAATATATATTTCGCTGCGCAAAATCGGTCGAGTAGTTTTCGAGATAAACAATATTTTCGTTTTTTGGTTTTTTGGCGATAACTTTTGATTAAATCAATATTTTGGTCTAAAAATTTAGAGAGAGCTTAGTTACGTATAGACACAAAATATACCTGAATGGGGGAAAAAGTCAGGCCGGGCCTGATTTCATATGCTTATCCGGCTATACCCTTTGGGCGCGGATATACAGTGTGTCCGTAAAGTCCCGCAACTTGCAGTTATTTCGAGAACGGAATATTTTTTCAAAAAACGCCCTGACACGTCAACTTTTTTATTTTCCTAGCAATGTTTTGGCCTAGGTAGTTTTTCCAAAACTTGCCGCATGAAGGCGCCACGATCGATGTTATTTTTTTCTTAAATTGCAACACCTATTTTTTATTGCATTTTTGGGTAGCCACTGTTGTCCTGAGTACAGCGGTGTGCCACGTGTGGTGGGTTACATAAGAACATTTTTGAGAAAATGCAGGTTTATTATGACGAAGTAGGTTTTCATGCAAACTTGAATCGCTGCGACCGCTGTAAAAGAAGGGGGAGGGCCACCTCTGCTTATTTGGAGGAGCGCGCATGCGCCGTTGGCTTTCATAAGGATTCAGTGCCTTATTGCGGTTTTGACTCGCATTGTTTTCTCAACTCTCAATGAGATTGGACTGCCTAATACCTGCTCTCTCGTACTTATTGCGCTTTTTGCTTTCTGCTTTGTTCAGCTTATCGCTTTTTTTTTCGAGTTTCATTGAAACTCGGTAAATCAGTCTTTTCGAAGACTCTGTGGTAGTCTTGTACTTTGTCAAACCTTTCGATATGGCTAATTTTCTCAGCGAGACTGATCGGATTCAGATTCTAATGATGGTCGGTTACGGTGATCGAAGAAGAACCTATGACCAAGTTTGCACATTGTTTAATGAAACGCATCCTGATAGGCTAATATCAAAATCTACAGTAGGCAGGCTACTGCAAAAATTTGAGGCTTCTGGTCATGTGAAAGACCTGCCAAGATCAGGCCGACCATCTTTGTCCGAGGATGATCAGCTGAACGTCTTACTGGCAGTTCAGGATAGCCCTCAGTCGTCATGTCGTCAAACGGGCAGGGATCTGCGCATAAGTAAAACGTCAGTGCATAAGGTTCTCCGTAAAAACAAATTTCACCCTTACAAAAGGTAAAATTAGTTCAGGAGTTGTCAGACGACGACTTCGATCGGCGAATTGAATTTTGCGAAATAATACAAGAACTTTGTAATAATCCACATACGAATTTTGCTGACAACATTCTTTTTTCTGACGAGGCCTCTTTTACATTGAATGGCACGGTAAACCGACACAATTGTCGATATTGGTCGGATCAAAATCCTCACTGGGTGGAGGAAGCACATACCCAACATCCAGAAAAAGTCAATGTTTGGGCGGGCATTGTAAGAAATACAATTATAGGGCCGTTTTTTATTGAGGATAATCTGACTGGACAACGTTATCTTGAACTATTGCAAAATGAGGTAGTCCCTGCTCTCTTTCAAAGGCTTCCAGCGCCACAGCCATGTGGAATTGATCCTCAGATCTGGTTCCAGCAAGACGGGGCACCACCGCACTATGCGTTGATAGTGAGAGATTATTTAAATCAGCTGTTCCCCAATCGCTGGATAGGTCGAAGGGGTCAAATCGAATGGCCAGCGCGATCACCCGATTTGACCCCTTTAGACTTCTTTTTATGGGGACATCTTAAAAGCCGCGTTTATGTAAACAGGCCTTAAAATGTGGAAGACCTGAGACATCGCATTCGAGTCGAGATCCAGATGATCACTCCAGCGGTACTAGCGAACGTACAGCGCTCGTTTGTGGAGAGAATGGCCCACTGCCAAGCAGCTCACGGTGGCCACTTCGAGCAACTGCTCTAATTGGTTACTCTTATCAACTTTTCTTCATTACTTTTTTCTTTCAGCGGTCGCAGCGAGTCAAGTTTGCCAAAATACGAAAACCTACTTCGTCATAATAAACCTGCATTTTCTCAAAAATTTTCTCATGTAACCCCCCACACGTGGCACACCGCTGTACTCAGGATAACAGTGGCTACCCAAAAATGAAATAAAAAATAGGTGTTGCAATTTAAGAAAAAAATAACATCGATCGTAGCGCCTTCATGCGGCAAGTTTTGGAAAAACTACCTAGGACAAAACATTGCTAGGAAAATAAAAAAGTTGACGTGTCAGGGCGTTTTTTGAAAAAATATTCCGTTCTCGAAATAACTGCAAGTTGCGGGACTTTACGGACACACTGTATATATATATTCCCTCTATTTGCCTGTTACGCTAAAATTTTAAACGTCTGTATCTCTTGGCTGTACTTTTTTTGTCTGTAATCCTTTGCCAGCTGAAAGAATGCGAAATTTTCAACTAGATGGCATATCACGAAATCACGAATTGGCTAAAATGTGACATTCCCCTTTACCCCTGTACCCTTCAAATATTTTTAAGAAACAATGAAAGACATGAAACACTAATCAATTGAACGCTTAAAACACAAGAAACAAGAAGAACTTTGTAGAGCAAAGACAACATAATATTTCGGGGCGACAAAGCACGTAAATACTCCTCTCTTTCAATGAGGAACTTGCATGACATTTTTTTTCCTTGAAAATTTTACTGAATGAAGCTATCGTGTTATAAAAACGAGAGAGCATTGTATTTTTTAATAATACGTAACTATATTGGAGAAAAACAATTAATTAATCGTGCCTCAAACGCCTAAACCACGCTCCGACCTAGAACGCAGTATGATTGGCCTAGACGCTTTTACTGTTGCGTGACGTCACACATTCGATGATCATTGGCTAAATCTCAATTTCAACCAATGACTGTCGAGTGCTCCTAACTACGCCCCGCCCTAGAACGCAGTATGATTGGCTGATAGCGCTTTTACTGTTACGTGACGTCACACATTGCTTCTCGCTGTTTGCGCGACTCTTCCAAACGCTACATTTTTAACTCAAATTTGTGAAGGTATCCGACATGTTAACACCAGAAGTTTATATACCGTTAAAATTATAATTTTTTACTCTATTTTTTAAGCCAATAAAAAAAAGCATGCAAGTTCCTTATTGCGCAGGTCGGCTGCGCAGTGCATGACTGTAGCGACCGTGCTACGCACGGTCGAGAGAGCTGAAGTGGAGAGGTGAAGCTATTTCCGCCCCACCTCGCGCGATTTCACTACCCTCAACAAAGAAGTTTCACTTTAAAAATATTTATTCAGTCTTTCAAATCAACATGCTCATTTTCGAAGTAACCCCCCTCGGTTCTAATACACTTTTCCCACCGTTCCTGCCACTTTTTTTATCACGAACGCCAGACCATCCTTCGCGAGCTTCTTACAGCGCGCCTCCACAACTTTGATCACCTCGTGATTGGTTTTGAATTTCCGCCCCCTGAGCGGAAACTTGACTTCGGGGAACAGCCAGAAGTCGCAAGGGGCCAAATCTGGACTGTATGGTGGGTAGGGTACAGTTGCGATGCCGCGAGCGTTCAGGAAATTCACTACAGTGTGAGCGACGTGGGGCCGCGCATTGGCACTTATCTGCAAGACACACGTCGCATGGCCAAATCATCGTGCAAAATCGAAAATGCGCTGCCAACTGAAATGTCTAGACATGCGGCGAGCTCCCTAAGGGTCCCCATACACCATGCGGAAGGAATGCCTTCCAGTAAACAGTATCGTGTATGGGGACCTTAATGGTAATTCGTTGTTCTTTGGAGACGATAATGGCAGCTGTATTCATTAAAACCTCGGTGCGAGTCGTTGAAGGGCGTCTTTTGCACGGCTCGTCGGTAATGCTCTCTCTACCCTCCTCGAACGCTTTATACCACTTGTAGAAGGTCGCCTGGTTTATAACATTTTCACCATACACTACAGTTAATAATTCATACGCGTCTTTTCAGTTCTTCCCGAGTTTCACTAAAAATTTCATGTTACAATGTTGCTCTAACTTTTTATTCATGCTGGATATGGTAGGCGAATATCTAACACGCATTACGCGAATCGTCACATACGTCCACTCACTGCGCCGATCGACCTGAAACTGGCTGTTATAGATTGCTAAAAGAATGGGCTACACGATGATATACAGCGTTGCCACCCTTCGCAACATATTTCCTGTCAGGGTCACTATTATCATTACTTTTTGAATAGCCCTCGTATTTTGTTACGACGTTGTAGCTTCATTCATTTCCCTTCCAGACGGTAGAGAAAGGAAGAAATTTTGCTACACCTATAGTGATATATTAACCACAGATGGCCTGCAAAAGTAATTGTTTATTTTTACTAGTGTCATTAAAATAGTTGTTAAGTGTATCAGGATTTGGTATTACTTTCTAATATCAACATTTTTTGGAATGATACATTTCTCTATATACAGTTCTTTATCGGGCTTTTTTGATTTTAATTCTCGTGGTATATTATTTTCTGAACACAAAAACATGATTGCCCTACTTTTATAATTAGTCAGAAACAAAAATCATCAGTACCCATCTTTATTCGAAAACAAACACTATCTCGTATAACTATGAGAATCACTTTACCTACATAATGAACTGAGTTTTCAATATTTCAACATTACAATAGCGTTATTCATTATACGTCAATATTTTTAGATTTGTAATTAACTTTAATTCAATATTTGACTTATTTGTTACTAACGTTATATCTAGGATAAACTTATTATAAACAGAAAGATAGTCTAGATTATAAACGATTGTCACTTCCGAGCCCAAGACGAAAATAAATCGTAAAATATCGAAGCATTTAAAAAGATAGTTAAGATACTACAAGCGATATATCTAAAAGTTTTAATCTCAATTGAATGACAAACAATTTTATTATTATTGAAATTTTACAGGCTTTAGTGGTCATTGGTATTATGGTTGTGAGTAGGGTTAGGATGTTTGCCTTGCTAAAAAGCCTGGTAACGTGGAACTCCTGATGTCGCGCTACATTATAACATGACACCTCACTCCTCTCTTTCAAATAAACGACGTTCAGTGTTTCATCAATTCGATGATAAGTAGTGAATCGCAGCACTTGCAATAAGTTTTGATCTCAGAGTTGATAGTGTAGGATATCCGTTAAGAACAATAATACCCAAAAAAAGGATAGATATCCGAATATAGTACCAAGCACTAAAAAGTACCCCAGTAGCATAACTAAGGTTATTGAGTACCTTTAAAATTCAATTGATTCAATTAAACTATTGGTTACTTCTTGTGTCAAATGCTTCAACACGACTCGCAGTCAATGTCCAGAAACGTACTTGGCGGACCCGTGCCTCAAGAAGTCGGTAAGTTTGTCATGTGTTATATCGAGTGCACATTTCATCAATAGGTATATATTGCTCTTTTAATACATAGTATCTTATTGTTAGATCTGGATGTATAGGTATCTTTCTCCATATTTTTCGATGTCCAGGTCTGCTTCTCCGTAGTTTTAAATTCCTTGGTGTACCTCTCCGTAGTTCTCGATGTCTACGTATTTCTCTAGTACCTAGACACCGAACATTATGACGTGGTAGATCTGGACACCAAAAACTATGCAGAGGTAGACTTAACCTCTTCACGCCCTTGGCCACATATGTGGACGTTTAGTTTTCCACAATTATAGCCACCGCCAATAATAAATAGAACAAAAACCCGACAACAACTTACTACAGAATCCCCCAATCAGAGAAGCAAAAATTCCCATTAATATAAAATGAATAAATTGCAAAAGAAAAAAAACATTAAGTCATCTTTTTCTCGCCACAAAAAAATCGTCCCTGAAGAGGTTAATTACCGAAAATTGCCGAGAAAAAGACCTAGACACCGAAAATTATGGACCTGGACAGGGAGAACTACAGAGAGGTAAATCTAGAAACTGAAAACTACGGAGAGGCATACCTGGACACCGAAAACTACGTAGCGAAAAACTGCGATACTGAACATTATTGCGCTGTAGATCTGGACAATGAAAATTATGTTGAGGTAGACTTGGACATCGAAAACTATGGAGAGGTAAACCTGGACACCGAAAACTACAGAGCGGAGGAGCTGGACATCGAAAACTATGTTATAGTAGATGTGGATACCGAAAACTACGGAGCTGCAGACCTGGACAACGAAAACTATGGTGCGGTAGACCTGGACATCGAAAACTATGGAGAACCTAAACCTATACATTGAAAACTACGGAGCGGAAGACTCGGATACCGAATTCTACAGAGAGGCAGACCTGGACAATGAAAACTATGGAGCTGTAGACCTGGTTACCGAGAACTGTGGAGCGGAAGACCTGGACGTCAATCGAAAACGACGGAGAGGAAGACCTGGACAACGAAAACTATGGAGCAGTAGACCTGGACGTCTAAATCTATGGGGTAAAGGACCTATAGTAGGAGACCTAGACGTCGAGGATTACGGAGTAATAGGCGTGAAAAAAGTAGAAAAAAGTAGGAAAGGAAAGATACAGGGTGTCACAGTTTCGAAAAAAAATGGTTTTCACGTCAAAACTTTGACACCATGTATCTTTTGTTAGGAAACATTTTTGAAAAAAATGTTCTTATGAAAGTCTACTTTTTTCTTATTGTTCTATCACATATCATACTTAATGACGTTCAACCTAGTTTTGGTCTGCTCGCAACCCTATAAATTAAAATAAATATCTCAAAAACGAAGTCATAAATCAAAAATTTGCAAGGGTGATTTTTTTCTCTAAATTAAACGAAAAATCCAATAATTAAATTTTCTTTGCAAAATATCCAGTGGCGCCGAAGATTGGGAGGGGGAAATCTACGCCACTGAAAAATTTCTTTAAATTATTTGATCATTACTTAGAGCTGTATTACATTAGTCTGTGTGCGTTGGGTATAGCCGGATATGCATTTGAAAAATGCCCCCACGCTGAATTGGACTTATAATACATCATCTGTTAGCTCTCCATGAAAGAAGTTTTTTTACCCATTTTCAACCCCGCACCTTTACGATTAGGATACCAAAAGACAAAAATGCGATTTTAGATAATAATTAAATTTCTCTCATTCTATGGTATGGAGAATTCTGAATAAATTCAGAGGTATTTTTGTCAATGAAATACATATAAAACGGTACTTAAACCTTATTTGGTTGCAAGATTCAAATTTTTAACTCGATAAAAAGTTTTCAGAAGAAAACCATAAATACAGAACTTGAAGCAGAGAGGTTGTCAAGAATCTTGAAAAAAACCGGTGATCATTAATAGTGCCCTGTGCAACAAGTGTCGTATGGTTACGTACAAAAAGAAGGAGTACGAGGAAGAACAAGTTGCAATCCCCAGTACTTCGCACGTACAACAGCCTCAAGAATTTCAGCGATCTGAGAAATGTTTGCCTGATAGGCCCTCTCCTGAAAAATGTTCACCAGAGTCAACTCTATCACAGTCATCGACAGAAGACCTATCATTTGTTTTGAAACTAAAAGAGGTCAATCAACCATCACAAGTCGAATGTGTTAAAATGCCATTATCAAGGGTTATTTCAACTCATAAGTACTGCTTTATTTGTGAATCTACTAAGAACATTATTAGTGTAACAAATGAAGCTCGTAAACAAGTATTTATTGAGAGAAGACTATATGTTCCTAAAGGAAATCGGTGCTGCTTTAGCCACATGATAAAGAAGCGCTTCTATGAGGAAGACCTGCGGAATCTACGCGTCCATTCAAATACCAGTATTATTGAAGTTAACGAGCTCAGAAATTATTTCGAATATCTCTCGATCAACAGTGAATCCAGTATCAAAGATCAAATTGGCGATTTTACGCTCTCAGATAATCACCTAAAGGTATTCACAGGATTGACTTGGGAAAACCTAATACGGCTTCGTGAAATGATGCATTCAATGAAGAACTCTATGTGCCGAGATGTCACCCAAGCTATTGTCGTATTTCTATCTAAACTGCGCACTGGTAATTCAAATAGCATGATTGCCGCAGTTCTTGGACTAGAACGTGAGCAGCAAGAGTATCCGATTTCTGTATATCAGTTATGAACTCCTTTGAAAAAGATGTATTGCCTTTTTACTTCGGGATCACAGCTCTTTCTCGAGAGGACCTCATAGAAAATGAAACGTCTACTGTTGCTAAGAAGTTATATGATATAAACAATCAGTTGGCATTGATTTTCGATGGAACATATATTCGGCATCAGAAGAGCTCTAATAACAAGTACCAATGAAAGTCATATTCGGGCCAAAAAAAGGTACCTTTGTGCAAACCATTTACGATTTGTACAACGAATGGCTACATTGTTGATATGCTTGGGCCCTTTTATGCAAATCAAAATGATGCAGAGATAATGAAGATTGCAATGCAAGATCCAAATGGCCTACAAAATCTGATGAGGGAAGACGACATTTGTATCGTCGATCGAGGCTTTCGAAATGTAACAGATGATTTAAAAGAACGCGGTTTTACGGTACTTATGCCAGCGCTTAAAGGAAAGCGCAGTCAGCTGACAACTGTCGAGTCGAATCACTCTCGCCGAGTAACTAAAGTTCGCTGGGTCGTCGAGGCAATTCATGGAATAATAGGACAGAAGTATCGGATTCTTCATCAACAAATGGATAATGAGTTGCTTTCAAAAGTCAGCTTATATTGCCGAATAGCTTGTTTTTTAAATAATACATTTGGAGAGCGCTTAAATTCAGATTTAGATCTTTCCGATGAAATATTGGCGCAAATGACGGAACAGCAAAGACTGGAAAATACCTTGGCATTGGAAGTTGAAACATAACGTTGGAATAGGCGAAAGGTTCCGTTTCAACAATTAACATCTGCAGATATCCTAGACTTTCCAGAAATGTCTGAGAAAGATCTGAAAGTTCTATTCACTGGATCGTATCAATTATCTCAAACTATTTCATACTTAGCGGAAATGATGGATGAGGATAACAACATTAATCTCCATTATCTCAAAGAAAAGAGCAATTTAATGAAAATCGAAGTCCGATCACGACACGAATAGCAGAACATACAAATGCTACATTGATTATGTGCCAAATTCGACTGGGTACTCTGGAATTATTGCGAGTTTGCAAATGGCAATCACACAGTCGGGTGTTGTTCCCACGTAGCTGCGACAATTTATCATCTAGCACATGCTCGATATCTTGCAAAAATCGTAAAGCCCGCAGTAATATTAAGTAAAATATTTAAGAATGAAGAAATTAATCCTGTCATTAATGAAGGCAGTGATGAAGACTAGTCTTTCTTTATTAATGATAGCATGTGTGTTTTTTATTTCGATTCATTTATGTATCTACGTTTACGTAGCTAATAAACAATTATTTAAAATTACATGTAAAAGTCATTCACTCAAACCACAAAAGTGGTTTATCTCACTAGTCACAGTACTGTTGTTTTTAGGTATCGATATTATATGTATACCCCCCCGCCCCCCTAGTCGACTTACACCACGAAGAGTCGGTGGCGCAATTGGTAGAATGCGAAGCATTCTCAGTCTCCAAGCATCTCCTAAAGAGCGCAGGTTCAAGTCCTGTCCGGGTAGGGTTTGAAAAAAAACCGACACTAGTACCGTATGTTTCATCCAAAACGAAACAAGTTTACCCCGATAGCCAAGCCACGGTAGGCCTGAAACCAGGCTAAATCAATCGTATTAGCACCACAGTTTTTATGACGGATTTCAAATAAGTATAATAAAATAAGCTCAAATCCACGTTGATAGTAAAATCGCCCGAGCCGTTTTGACAGAAATCGAATTTAGGGCAAAAAATAATGAAAAGGATTGATTTTTATTTTAATGTTATTATTCAACATTTTACCATTGGTTGTTTACTAAGTAAAGGTCATAATGACATTATAACAATTCTAAATGAGTCCTCCGCGCTTAGTTTCCAGTTTTCTCGTCAGGTGGCGCCATCACGAGAAATAGGTTATGAACCCGCGTATGATTTTAGTGTGAGTTTGATTTTAGTGTCAGTGTCACTAAATAGTTTAATGACAACTATTTACAGACCACGTATTCCTTAAGTAGTGTGTTACACAGTTGATGAACTGCACATTGAACTTATACGCAATAGAATAGTTTCTTGGCGAATTCTGGACCTTGTTAAAAAAATGTCTGTGAAAACTCATGCCGGTTCCCATGAAGAAAATCGCGAAAGAGTGTGCATGTTATGTTTCAAAAAGAAAGAGGATATACGAAAAATTACTGGAGCTCTTCAGAGCGCTGTTCAAAATATTTTTCCTTATAATCCTGAAGAAGACGACCGTCTTCCACGAGTAGTATGCAGTGCTTGCAAAATACTGATTTACCGAAGAAAAAAGGATCCGAATTCGCCTGCAGTTAAGATTCCCAATTACTCTACATTTCCTTCTTTGCCAAAAAATACAAGGAAGCAATTTAAAATAAAATGTCAATGCAAATTATGTGAGTTCGCACGAACTCCGGGACATCAGAACTTTGTAAAGAAAGATAGTAGTACCCCAATAAAAAAAATTGTCAAGCAATGTGCAAGATGTAGAAAAATTTTGCGAAAAGGAGTAGTGCATTTTTGTTCTAAAAACAACAGTTATGCAAATCTAGTCAACTTAATTCAACTAGAATTGCCTCCAAAAGAACAGGAACATTTAGTAACTGATCTGATTTCAAATATAAGCAGTGAAAATACTCAAAAAACCGGTACTGAAATGCACTTATCTCGACGCCATGGTAAACCGCTAAAAGTCGTACACTATTTAGTGACACTGACACTAAAATCAAACTCACACTAAAATCATACGCGGGTTCATAACCTATTTCTCGTGATGGCGCCACCTGACGAGAAAACTGGAAACTCTAAGCGCGGAGGACTCGTTCAGATTTGTTATAATGTCATTATGACCTTTACTTAGTAAACAACCAATGGTAAAATGTTGAATAATAACATTAAAATAAAAATCAATCCTTTTCATTATTTTTTGCCCTAAATTCGATTTCTGTCAAAACGGCTCGGGCGATTTTACTATCAACGTGGATTTGAGCTTATTTTATTATACTTATTTGAAATCCGTCATAAAAAACGTGGTGCTAATACGATTGATTTAGCCTGGTTTCAGGCCTAACGTGAAGCGTGACTTTCACCCAAGTGTCACGCGGTGGCGCCACTGAGTGACGTTACTGTGATGCCACAGTGAGGATCCGGAGTGCGAGTTTTTGCCACAACGGAATACTTGAGCCTGATTGGTCTATTTGCTTACGCTTACGGCCTTACGGAATTTTTATTCGCGTCGGACACCGCCGTATGGTGGCGTTTCGTTCTTCCTAAGATGGCCGTCTTTACGGACGTTACGGACCGAATGTCAACATAACCACGTAACATAAACAAAGTATTTGTAAATAAAAGTAGTTTTAAGAGTGCAAGTGCAATAAACCCAATTCATAAGTGATGAATATCGGTATCGAAGATATCTTGTCAATTCTAGGAGAGTCAAAAAGGCCGCTAATGGAAGGAGAAGCGGTATTGAAAGCAGAGTTTATATTTTCCTGCGGAATCAAAAAGAGAAACCAAAATGCAGTGAAAATCGTCGCTTCTTGCGTATAATCATCACATGTAACAAGTGCTCCTCACGAAGTTGAAGTGAACATCTTAGTGCCGTTTCACATGGGACCGATGATCGGTGCTGACGATCGGTCGCAACGGATCATCAGTTCTATCTAAATGCTTTCACATGAGTCATATGGTCAGTCATCAATATGTATCTGGAAAGTGAAGAGCATCGTATTGTTGTCGCTTTGTGCGTAAAAAGGTTGGTAGGGAAGCGAAAAAAAATCGCAAAATCGACAACGCTGTTCCTCCATACGCAACCGATTATCTGCCTGCATGTGAACAACTCCGTTTGTTCAATGATCCTGATGACAAACCGACGATCGGACACGCCACGGGCCGACCGATGGCCCGAGCGTTTTTAATCAGTCGACCGACGATATGCATTCATGTGCAAGCTTTGTTTGAAGTAATAGACCCTTCTGATCGTCAGAGCTGATCATCGGTCCCGTGTGAAACGGGGCTTACTGGTAAACAACAATAAAGAAGTAACATGCAAGTGCAGCTGGGCCAGAGGAAGATGCAAGCATGTTTTTGCAATGCTTCTGTACATAAATCGGTAGGGCAAATAGTACCATGTGACGACTATACGCAAGAAGCGACGATTTTCACTGCATTTTAGTTTCTCTTTTTGATTCTGCAGGAAAATACAAACCCTCTCTGCTTTCAATACAGCTTCTTCTTCCACTAGCGGCCTTTTTGACTCTCCTAGAATTAATAAGATATCTTTGATACTGATATATTCATCACTTATGAATTATTGGGTTTAATGCACTTGCACTTTTAAAACTACTTTTATTTACAAATTCTTTGTTTATGTTACGTGGTTATGTTGAAATTTGTTTTGAAAAAGAAAATATCAAATTATTTTTACAAAATTTAATCAGAACCTTCGAGAGCAGTCACTGTTATGTCCGGTTTCTATATTACCGGAGTAGACCGATATCGCTTGAAGAGTCAGTGGCTCAATTGGCAAAATGAGAAAGCATTCCCAGTTTCGAAGCATGTCGTATCCTGAAGAGCGCAGGTTCGAATCCCGTTAGGGTATGAAAAAAAAAGTGACACCACTAGGCGGGTGGCAGGCGGCGGTACTGCACGGGCACACAGTGAAAAACCTCGGTGAAGTCACTGCGTGCGTTCCCTTTTTGCAAAATCCTACTTTATCCACTGTGTACACTGGGTGATGCCACAGTGGTACCCCAGTGGGCACGAACCAAGACATCACTGTGATGTTTCTCAAAGTCACCGCGTGGTCTCACAGTGCCACCACTGTGAAGTCACCTGGCTATCAGGGTACATACCTACAGTGCCGAAACTTTACCGACGGTCAAGAATTTGATAGTTAGAGTTGGCTTGAGAAGAGTGCGCTGTGTGTGTTGCGTGAGAGCGAAAAGTGTCAAATGTCTGATTTCCCGATAGCTGTCAATTTGGGAGATCGAAGTGTTTCGTCTCCCCGATAGCAAAGCGTACATTTACACACTAGCCGCACGCAGTACTGCCACGTAGTGGCATCACTGTGCTCACCGTGGCATGATCGCGTGACGTACACAAACTAAGAGCACCGCGGCTACACAGTAAACACACTGAGTGGTTCAGAGCGTAAAGACACAGTGTTTACACTCAGTGCAGTCACGGTGCTTTTTCGACGTGCACACTTCGTAAATCTACCGACCATGAATGTCGGTAAATTCACTGTCTTCACAAAATTTTTAACACGTTCGCTGCCGCCGGCTCCGATCGGAGACACATTGTCGTGCACATTACATTATTCAGTCTGTTACCGGCACTGAGCGCGATGCAATCAATCTAAAAGTGGCAGCGAATGTGTTAAATTAGAAAATAACAAAATTGATATAATAATAGGTTTGTTCCCAGAAAGCAATTTGTAACTAGTTGCAAATTTTGATCTGCGCATATGCGGTTATAAATTTACAATTAATTGATTTCACACCCCGATAGAAAAATTTTTTAATTAGAAAATAAAATTGATATTATAATGATGTTTCAAACAGTGCAAATTGTACTGAATTATTCCATAAATAATGAATGATTAATTATCATAATCGCTACTGTTTTGAAAAAGAAAGTATCAAATTATTTTTTAAAATTTAATGAGATGTATACAGGGTGTTATGCAGGTCGATGCAAACCTTATATGAGCTGATAGAATACCTCATTTAGAACCTATTTAGCCACAGTTACCTTAGTAAAAACTCTGATAGTTTTCGAGCTATTTGCCAATGAAAGAATGAAGATAATAACTCTTACATTCATTTTTTCAGTTTGAATTCTTGCTCTAATCTGTATTTTTCTATTTAATATGGTAAGGATTGTCTAAAAACGAAGTAGAGAATAATAACATCATTTTAACACATTGATAACGGGTGATAACATTATCACTTTTTTGCGAATAGCTCGAAAATTATCAGACTTTGTACTAAGGTAACTGTAGCTAAATAGGTTCTAAATGAGGTATTCTATCAGCTCATATAAGGTTTGCATCGACATGCATAACACCCTGTATATATATCGGGAATTCTTTCGCATTCTACCAATTGCGCCATCTACTCTTTGTGGTGGAAGTCGACTAAGAGAGAGAGAGAGAGAGAGTTATACATATAATATCGATACCTGAAAGCAACAGTACTGTGACATATATATATGTACAGGGTGGACCAGGTTAAACGTCATTTTTTTTATATGTGATAGAACAACAACAAAAAAGTAGACTTTCATACAAAAAATTTTTTCAAAAATGTTTCCTAACAAAGATACAGGGTGTCAATGTTTCGAAAAAAAAATGGTTTTCTCATCATAACTTCTAAGCCACTGAATCGATTTCCATGAAATTTCGCACGCAGGCTAATGTCGTATAGCTCTAAGTAATAATTAAATAATTTTAAAAAATTCTCCAGTGGCGTAGATACTGTGGGCCAGTACCCCCCTTTCCCCCTTCCCAATCTTCGGCGCCACTGGATATTTTGCAAAGAAAAATTAATTATTGGATTCCCCGTTTAATTTAAAGAAAAAAATCACCCTTGCAAATTTTTGATTTGTGACTTCGTTTTTGAAATTTTTTTCTTTAACCCGCCATCGCACGCGCCCTTTATTGTAACGCGGTTACACGCGTATGAGCGTCGTGCTCACTT
Source organism: Xiphydria camelus (assembly GCA_963678675.1). Classification (NCBI taxonomy): domain Eukaryota; kingdom Metazoa; phylum Arthropoda; class Insecta; order Hymenoptera; family Xiphydriidae; genus Xiphydria; species Xiphydria camelus. The sequence goes on from OY783200.1 coordinate 13,869,168, forward strand.
ACGTTATTTTTACCAATAACATTTACAAGTACTATAATTATGCATAAAAATGTTATATTTTTGATAATGGAGTCACATAATAATACTTTTAATAATTAAGGAATACAATATTTTTAATAATGGAGTCTGATACATAAAAATACTTTTAATTAAGGAATACAACTACTCTGTCGTCCTAAAAACAGATACCGTATCTACTGAGAGCGTACGATCTATGTACGTACGTTATTGTTCCTGAGTATGGTGTACCATATATATGGCATAAATAATTTTTTTTAAATAAATGTTTATTTTTTAATAAATATTTTTAAAATTATTTTTTATGAATAATAGGGGCAAAGCTGTCATATATTTTTTTCATGGGATTTACAAAAATCATACAGGAAGGGGTTAAAATGTCAGAAACGTGACTGCACGCGTAGTGAGGAAAACGCTCACATCTGGTACACTGTCACTTTGTTTAGGCACGACACCATACTAACTACATTTTAATGCGGTGCAACTTTGTTATCCCCTCCCAAAAATGATGCTAAAGGCATTCCTAGACGTTCGAAGTTGAAATTTTAGCACTGACCGTTTTGTTGTCCGGAAAGAAATATGGTGAGGGATTCCTTCATAGCGCGTGCGATGGCGGGTTAAATTAAACGGGGAATCCAATAATTAAATTTTCTTTGCAAAATATCCAGTGGCGCCGAAGATTGGGAAGGGGGAAAGGGGGGTACTGGCCCCCAGTATCTATGCCACTGGAGAATTTTTTAAAATTATTTAATTATTACTTAGAGCTGTACGACATTAGCCTGTGTGCGAAATTTCATGGAAATCGATCCAGTGGCTTAGAAGTTATGACACCTTACCTTAAAAACTTTGACACCCTATATCTTTGTTAGGAAACATTTTTGAAAAAAATTTTCTCATGAGAATTTTGTTGTTGTTGCTTTATCACATATCACAATTAATGGAGTTCAACCTAGCTTTGGCCTGCTCGCAACCCTATAAATTAAAATAAATATCTCAAAAACGAAGCCATAAATCAAAAATTTGCAAGGGTGATTTTTTTCTCTAAATTAAACGGGGAATCCAACAATTAAATTTCCTTTGCAAAATATCCAGTGGCGCCGAAGATTGGGAGGGGGATAGGGGGGTACTGGCCCCTAGTATCTACGCCACTGGAGAATTTTTAAAAATTATTTAATTGTTACTTAGAGCTGTTCTACATTAGCCTGTGTGCGAAATTTCATGGAAATCGATCAAGTAGTTTTGAAGTTATGATGAGAAAACCATTTTTTTTCGAAACTTTGACACCCTGTATCTTTGTTAGGAAACATTTTTGAAAAAAATTTTCTTATGAAAGTCTACTTTTTTGTTGTTGTTCTATCACATATCAAAAAAAAAATGACGTTTGACCTGGTCCACCCTGTATAAACCGGCCTTTATGCAATGCAACACTGAGATATCTCGGCAAAAATATTTAAATATTAGCTTATATACATTTGACATAGCTCGAAATCGGCTTTCGGGTTTATCTCACTAGTCACAGTACTGTTGCCTTCAGGTATCGATATTATATGTATAACTCTTATTGTTAGTCGACTTCCACCACAAAGAGTCGATGGCGCAATTGGTAGAATGCGAAAGAATTCCCAGTCTCGAAGCATCTCCTAAAGAGCGCAGGTTCGAGTCCTCTGGCCGGGTAGGGTTTGAGAAAAAAAACCGACACTAGTAGGCGGATGAGGCAGGCGGGGAATCCTACTTTATCGCCCCCTTTTTTGCAAAATTCTACTTTTTCCACCGTGCTTACACTGCGTGACTGCAGTGTGGCTTCACGGTTGACATCCAGATGGACACCCCAGTGCATGCACTCGAATGCATCGCGTGAAAGTAGTGTGCAGTCACGGTGGCGCCACTTTGATATCGGCGCTATTATTCAATACTTCGATCTCCCGAATTGACAGCTATCGGGAAGTCAGACTTTTGACACTTTTCGCTCTCACGCAGCACACACAGCGCACTCTTCTCAAGCCAACTCTGACTATCAAATTCTTGATCGTCGGTAAAGTTTCGGCACTGTATGTATGTAAGCTTGTTTCGTTTGGGATGAAACATACGGTAGGCGGGAAATCCTACTTTATCGCCCCATTTTTGCAAAATCCTACTTTATCCACCGTGCTTACACTGCGTGACTGCAGTGTGGCTTCACGGTGGACATCCAGTTGGACACCCCAGTGCATGCACTCGAATGCACCGCGTGAAAGTAGTGTGCAGTCACGGTGGCGCCACTTTGCTTTCGGGACGATGAAGTGTCCCTTTCGTACACAACCGTCAAACATTGGGTGACTAAGTACAAATGTGGCTGTACCAACATTTTTGATGATGAACATTCTAGGCGCCCAAAAACTGTTTCAACTAACGAAATTGTGGACTTAGTGCATGAAACTGTGATGGAAGATCGTCGATTGACTATGAAAGAGATTGCTGAGGCTTGTAAGGTATCAGATGAATGGGTGCACAAGATTTTGCACGAAGATTTGGGCATGAGAAAATTATCCGCGCGCTGGGTGCCGCATTTGTGGACAATTGTCAATTGGTCAATTGACTAAAAGCGCGTACGGCTTTACATGTCGCGCGAGTGCCTTGAGCAGTATAACAAAATCCAGCTGAATTTTTGCGACGTTTGATAACTTTCGATGAAACCTGGATCTAAAATTTCTTGGGGGAAAAAATTTGGGACAAATACCAAGGTGGAAAACGCAGTAGATTGGTATTTTTCAGGTGGAGAAAAAGAATTTTTTTCTGAAGGCTTCAAGGGTTGGGAGAAACGGTGGATTAAATGCATCGAGTTACAAGGAGACTATGTTGAGAAATAAATTTTTTTACCTGGAAATATATGTTTTTCCTAAAAAGGCGGGAAACTTTTCAAATGACCCTCGTACCTAAGAGCAAAATTAGATATTTATGGTCTTTTCTAGATAACTTTTTAGCATCTATGAATATCTACGAAAAAAGATCTACTAAAAATAAGTAATTTTCAAAGTCCCAATAGAAATTTGTAACTTCGTTATTAGTCGTAGAAATTACGTAGTAATTTTTGAAACATTTTATCGTGAGAATTTTTTTAATATTTCGTCGATATTATTGTTTTTGACGGGTATCCTTCAATGCCAATTGAGTTCGGAGCTACTTGCACGTGCTGCGCTTCACTACTTATTATCGAATTTACGGAACACTGAACGTCGCGTATTTGACAGATAGGAGTGAGGTATCATGTCGGAATTTAGCATGATTTCAGGGGTTCTTCGTTACCGGGCTGTTAGCTAGGTAAACTTTCTAGCTCCTTGGCATGAGTATTATTATTCTTGATTTACGAGTGTTAACCGTGTCTAAATTTATTTATTTCCCGAAGTTTCGCATACATTTTTGGACGGAGTTTTTATCACTCGGAAACAAAGAGTAGTGATGCTCATAACTATACTATATAGTTATTACTGTATTACTTCGACAAAAATATTATTTTTCTGAGTTTTTTATGTGTGATGATATGAAAGCTATAACTTCAAAATAGGCTGAACATCAACCTTTTAGAGAATGGTGGGATTTTGACTTATCCGATTATTCTTCAGACTCAAAGAATATTAATTTTAGACATATTTTTAATAGACTTTCGTATTCTTTCTACTTTCTTATCTTCTGCAATACTTATTGTTAGGAATATCTGTTAACATTGTTTAATGTTCATAAAATTGACAGAGAGAGAATTTAGTACAATTGGTTTATGTCTGTCTCTACATATCTTCGTGCACCCAAATTAATTTTAATCGTTAAATATTAGTTATATTGGAGAATCAATTAATTAAAAATTTCTAATTGAAATATGAAAGTGTTGACTTTTTAATGATTAAAATTAATGTTGATGCACGGAGATAGAGAAATATATAAACCAACTGTACTAATTTCTTTGCTTATCAATTTCACCAACATTCATCATTGAAGGCGATACCTACTCCTTAATGAATCGTGATGTATTATATTTATGGAGTAACTGAGATTGGAAGTGATTAACATTTCAATTTATTATATTATGCTTCGCTTGCATCGAGTTATTATTTGCTCTTGATTATAAAAAGGGTTTCTTCTAAATGATCTCTTACTAATAGACGATGATTTTATTCGTTGAATTTACCATTCTCTAAAGTATCATATCGATTTGCTCTATCAATACTAAGGTTTTATGAACTTCAAGATCTCTAGGATTGATAAACGTTCCTTAAATAATTATGGTGATGGTTAAAAAGTCTTAAAATCATATTTCATAATTAAGAAATTAAGATCACGCATCATAAGATTGTAAACTGTTAATAGTTCCCTATGATTTATTGAGAGGACTTACCAAAAAGTTTATTATGCTTTCGTTTTGTGACGTATCGTTGGTGTTGAAGTATTGAAGACGTTGTATCTCTTGCACTACCTACTGTACAATCTTGCGTACCTTTACACCTCTTCAAGTGTTCTAACTGATCGTGAAGATAAGACCTTTCTGTGATAGTTAAAGACAGCAGTCGATTCCATTGTTCGAAAGGATCTAAAATAGAAAAAAAAAATGAATAATTTATACGGTGTTTTCGTCCCAGGAGAATCATGGCGGGTCCCGAGTCGAAAGTTTGCCCCTATTTTGATGGCTAGAACGACTTTCAAACCTACTTTAATGCTATATGATCGTCGAGCTCCTCTTTTGATGCTTTTTGAACCTATCTGTAAAATTTGCTCCTGTTTGATGGCCAGAGCCCTTTCACTGGGTAGAAGCTATGGCATTGAAAATAGGGTCTCCTCGCGAGTTGACATTTTGCCCCTACTTTGATGGCCACAGCACCTCCAGTGGGTAGAAGCTACGTCATTCAAAATAGGGCCTCGTCGCGAATTAAAATTTTGCTTCCATTTTGATGGCTAGAGCCTCTTTACTGTGTCAGAGTTTTGGACTTAGAATATTTTCAACATGACGAACGGGACTTAGAAAAATTTCGGTTTCCTGCATATAGGGATTTGAAAACTTATTTGTGAATAAATGGACAAAAATTGTAATTTGTTCAATTATTAAATCAGTAAATTATTTGATTTCGAGTCTCCAGAGTATGTTGAGCAAGTTATAAACTATACTGTTTATTAAAAAGCACAGATTACACTGGTCAACAAAATTACATTTTTTTTCTGTAACACGAACCAGACCAGGTGATTCTTATAGATTTATGTGCGCTAAAAACGAATCTGACTCTCAAATTTGCGTATCACACACGTCAGGATTTTGAAATACTTGAGGTTAAATATATGAAAACGGGCGATTTTGGCCATATTCACGGGTCTATGACAATGAAACTAAAAAATGTTTCTTAATTGCACTTACAGCATTTGAAAGTGTCGTTTTTGAACTTCTTAATACAGTACTTGATTATTCCTAAACGATTTTACAAAGCGAAATTTCAGTACGACAAGTCGATGATGAAGTCAAGCCTGATACATTTAGGCGTGTGGCGCGGTGGACCTAAACGATCGACTTGTCGTACTGAAATTTGGCTTTGTAAAATCGTTTAGGAACAATCAAGTAATGTATTGAAAAGTTCAAAAACGACACTTTCAAATGCTGTAAGTGCAATTAAGAAACATTTTTTAGTTTCATTGTAATAGACCCGTGAATATGGCCAAAATCGCCCGTTTTCGTATATTTAACCTCAAGTATTTCAAAATCCTGACGTGATACGCAAATTTGTTAGTCAGATTCGTTTTTAGCGCACATAAATCTATAAGAATCACCTGGTCTGGTTCGTGTTACAAAATCACTGTTGACCAGTGTTATTACAGTAAAAAAATCAAAGACAATCAATTAATGTAGGATGAATAAACATTCATATATATTTATTTATTTATTAATATCAATTTGTGTCTATGCAAGAATATTATTTTACCAAAAGATATAATCATAAATTTAGAAAAATGTTGAAAAAAAAATAATGCAATTATGAAATCTTATTTATTCGACCTCTTTCTTATTGACTGGAAAAGCAACATACATTTGTACATCAAACTTCATACGAACACCAATAGTAATAATATTGTTAATCACAGGAGCGTGCAGCAGATGACGACTCGAGGACACCGACCGATCAACGAAATTACGCAGCAAAAAGTGCGAACAGTAGGTAGTTGGATGGGTGACCGTTCACGATGGAAAGATATACGAATAATATTTATTTGTCATAGCTATTACATTATCAGTATTATTACGGGCTATTAAGAATTTCTCACTATTGTAATTATGAATATCTCCAGTGGCCACATAAATATTTTGACAGTTCAATTTGATAGTTGCTATTAATTGATTAATATTGTTAGTAATTAATTAAATATTATTATTTATTAATTGATAAAAATCAATATATCAATTAATCTAATTTTAATTCCTAAAATAATAATAATAACAATAATATGCAGGGGTTGGCTGGTAGGGGTTATGGCATTCAAACGGGGTTCAAATTTTGCCCCTACTTTGAAGCTAAAAGTGGAAAATGCGGAAATTTCACCGATTTTTAGCTTCAAAGTAGAAGCAAAATAACAGAGCGAGAATTTACTTTGGATGCCTTAGCTTCTACCCATAGTCTAAGAGCCAGCGACGTTTTTGTGGTAGTGATTTTATAAAGAAAAATTCTATAATAAATCGTGAGACGAACTGATGTTCTTTCTATATCGCTGTGGGAGTAGAAATCACTGAAAATGCTTGGCAACGTCGCGCAGCGACGAAACTGACCATTTTTCTTAGAATGTATATTTTACTCTTTAATAGCTATCAATGATTTATTTTGATTTAACTAGGGGGCTCCGCACCTACTCGCTTCGCTCGTCAACTCCCGGGGGGCTATCGCCCCTGCGCCGCTATCGTGGCGCTCCCCCAAGCGTTTGCAGCAGCATCACGTCGTTGCTCTCTTCTCCGTTCAATACGTCGTCGTCGTCCTCGTCGTCGCCATCCTCGTAGTCGCCGTCCACGTCGTCGTCCTCCTCATCGTCTTCATCGCCAGCCTCGTTGTCGCCGTCCTCGTCGTCACCGTCCTCGTCGTCACCGTTCTCGTCGCCGTCGTCCTCGTCGCCGTCGTGCTCGTCGTCGCCGTCCTCGTCGTCGCCGTCCTTGTCGCCGTCATCCTCGTCGCCGTCGTGCTCGTCGTCGCCGTCCTCGTTGTCGTCCTCGTCGTCGCCGTCTTCGTAGTCGCCGTCCTCGTCGCCATCGTCCTCGTCGCCATCATCCTCGTCCTCGTCGGCGCCATCCTCGTAGTCACCGTCCTCGTCCTCATCGTCCTCATCGTCCTCGTCGTCCTCATCGTCCTCGTCCTCGTCCTCGTCCTCGTCGTCGCCATCCTCGTAGTCGCCGTCCTCGTCGTCGTCCTCCTCATCGTCATCGTCCACGTCGTCGTCATCCTCGTCCTCCTCCTCCAACTACTTTCCGTACTTCGCGCATCCGGTTCGAAGTCGCCGGGGTTTTTGGCGACACATTTTTTCTCTCGATAACTATTTTATATAATAGAGAGATATATGGTTCTGTATAGCCTATCCTTTGTTTTGCTGTAAAAACTTCGTAGATTTATTGACACATTGAAATTAAATTTAATGTAAATCAAAATGTATCCGATATTATGGCACTTTACTCAACATGTCCCTTACCCCACTCGTCTATCACCTGCGGTCGCTGCATTCGGAGAGGCAGAGTGAGTGACAATGATCGATTAGAGCGATAGTTATTTTTAGGTTGCAAAATTCGCGCTGTGTGTCAGTGAAGTGCAGTCAAATAAAATACTATATTGTGTAAGTAAAGAAATAAAGTTCATAAGAGTGTTACTAATTCAACGAATCTCAGTTAACCCCACTATCAATTTTTCGATAACGAGACTGAATGAAAAAAGCTATTTTAAATGTAATTTTTTTCGCCATGATTTGCAGATTGTCTTCCAAGAATGCGTTCCGATGTTCATTGCCAGTTTGGCAATTGTAGCCGTATTTCTAATCAACAATAGTAATACCATGACATTTTTATTATGCCATGGTATTACTATTGTTTTTAAAACCATATATCTGAACTATATTATCTTGAAATGTCGTGGCATTACTATTGTTGATTACTTGTTTAGTTTTCTTTTCTACCCATCAGTATCGAAGTTTCACTTGTTTCGCGCGTGGCGGCCACACGTTTTGGTTTTTTTTTCATATCAATTTCTGGACCAAAACTTCAATAATTATTGAATTATAATTAGTCGTATGTTTTATCAACATTTTTCAAGACGTTCTTGATCCATAAACGATCACAACAGAGCACACCGAGCCGAAAGGATTGTTCTTAAATTTTTTATTGAATTCAATATGAATTTTGTTATGGGCATTAAATGTAGTGTAAGGAATATCATGTTCATGAAATGTATTTTCAATGACATTGGACATTGGATTTGAATTTTATGAAGAGAATTATATTACATGAAAAATGTATGGCCGATGTTAATCCCACCGACACTTTTTATGTAAAAATGATGCTACCTAACTTAAAAAAAGCGGAGGAGATTTAGACATTGAAATAAAATTTTCTTTTCTTTAAAAGAATACTATTATGAATAGAGTGTATTTAAATAAAGCTTATTTTATACTTAAAAAAATCAGATCTTTAAATAGTCTCAGTATTTCATTTTTAACTAATGTGAGATTTCCCATCAAATTCTGAAGTTGTATTCAACTTATAGATCATTTCTAAAATGGTAGGAAGTGGAAGACGTTGCAGTGTTGGTTATTGCAAGAGCCAACAAGGGAAAAATAAGTATTCTTTTTTTCATTCGCAAAATATTTAGGCTAGGTCCAGACGAAGCGATTTACGCGCGATTCGAGTAGCGCGTTTCAAATATCGCGCGACTATAATATAACTAAAGATTTATATATTCCGTCCAGATGCAGTCGCGCGTTTCGTTGCTTGAATCGCACGTTTCGTTGCTCGAATCGCGCGTATATCGCTTCGTCTGGACAGGGTCTTACAGCTACAAAAGGAATGGATAAATCGATGATATCGAATCGATAAGATTAATGCTGTAAATACTCGTATTTGCAGCTTATATTTTTTACCTTCAGATTTCGAACGAAATTTGAAAGGCAGAACTTCTAAACGTTCCCTGTAGAAAAAAGTTAAACCCCTTCATGGTAAGTTTCTGTTTCTTAAATTCATTAAAATAACAATTTGATTCTTCGAGATTTCGTGGTTTCTTTTCTTTTCGTTTTCCTTGCTTCTTTTTTTGTGTGTGCATTGCTAGTGAGCGGGTGAGGGAGTACGGCGAAGACGTCACTGATAAGCTCTTTCCTCTTCTCGTTGCTTTTTCTCGGGTTCGAATCGTGCGCCGATCGTTTTTCCTGTGCTTCACGCGCGTTTCGTTTTCCGAGATCCGCTCGGTACAGGCGTTTCGATTATCTGCATTTCAATCATTTGCACTGCACCTCATTCGAGCTGCCCCTCGTGTGGATTGCACTCGCTTTCGGCGTCCTTGAAACATCGGGATCGTATCGACGAGAAAACGCCGTTGGATTGGCGCTAGACTGCTGCCAATAAAGCTGCTTTTCTTTGTCTTAGGGGTTGCATTTTAGTTTTTCTTTTCGTCCGTGGATTGCGCCATTCCGAGTTCCCAGTCTGTTCTTTTTCAAACCTCCTCTCTACTATATACCAAGTTGGCCGAGTTCGGTTGAGATCTGACCGTTGCAGGTCTCTCGCGTTCGTTTTTCGCATCATCGATCGGTTGGGTCATGACCCGCCTAACGCCCATCGTTTCGTGCGCGGCATCGTTGTCGCTGCAAATAGTCCAGGAAAAAGAGGTCTGAAATACATGTTTTTAGCAACTAGGCTGCGTTTTTGTCTAAACGTTGTATTTGATCCCATAAAGCTCTGGGTGAAGTATCGCGGTTTTTCCCCCAGGGGTTAGGGCTGAAAAACAATAACAAATACCCCAAAAGTGGGTTATTCGATAATAACTCGAAAACTAAGCGAGATATCGAAAAAAGTGAAAGTAAAAATGTAGAGCTTAAAATTCTCTATAAAAAAGGTTCACAGTTTGCCCCCACTCCCCACGGTTTACCCTCTAGAGCCGCGCGAACGTTAGGTGTGGAAAAAAAATTATAAAACATCGAAGATTTAACATTTTTGAATGCTTTTTGTTTTAAATTGCTTAAGAAATTCTCTACTTTTTAAATAAAATAATGTTTTTTTTTCACTCAATTGTTTAAAAAGGTTCAATTAAAATAAACTATATCTCTCGATATATTGAATTATTTTTTCTTCTTTGTGTTCCATAATTTTGTTAGTTAAATTCCCTACACATTACACTCGGGTCATTTTTCTGTAATTGTCGTAATTTTTGAAATATACGTTTTTATAAATTGCTTTGCCAATCTTTCTGCACCGTTCACACTCATTATAGTGGTCGCCAGAGTCCACTCTCCACGCTTCCTTCTTTCCCCCCGTGATGGTGGGTGCTAGATCCTCGGGCCCGTTACCCTCCTGGGTCTCGCTCTCCTCCCTTTAAACTTCCCTAATATCGACCGTTTTCGCACAGCAAAATACAGGGTGTCCCTAAATATCATGTGCAAACGGAAGGAGGTAATTCTATGGCTTATTTCATGACTAAACATAGGCCCGTAAAAGCTTCGTTACTGATCTACATGGTGTTGAAATTTCAACATTTTTTTAGATAACGCGGTTTTTGTAGCAATGATTTATTACAATAAAAAAACCTAAATAATAAACATAACAAAACAACGTTACAAAAACTGCTGAAAGTGACCACCTCCAACCTAAAGGTACACATGCCTCCACTCTTCTTCTCATTGATTCCCGGACTTTTTGGAACATTCCCGGAGTATTTCTTACGGTTTTTTCTCGATAACGGTGGCAGATACGAAAAAACTACAAGAAACCAAAAAGATTGTAAACAAAACAGAAAATTTATTTTCATTTTAGAATCTACCAGAGGCACATCGTGAAAAAGTTCAGGGGGAGAAAATGGGGCACGACCCCTAAAAAAGTACCCCCCTGTAGATTTTCACAACCATTTGACATACCAAAGGATATAAGCCCTACAGCATAACCTACATTCCAAATTTGAGCTAAATATCTTAAAAACTGCAGGGGCTATAAAAATAAACTAAACACATTTTGAAGTTTCAGGGCCCTGTAGATCAGTACCGAAGATTTTACGGACCTATGTTTATATGAACATTTAGTCATGAAATAAGCCAAAGAATTACCTCCTTCTGTGTGTACATGATAATTAGGGACACCCTGTATATGTTATGCACCATCATGTAGCTATATTATAAAAAAAAAAATATTGCATTATTTTGCCCATAAATGAAGTAAAATAAGTTTGAATTTTTCAATAATTTTTGTTTTGCATACTAAGAATAGCACCACCGCCGTTTTTTTTATATAGATTCAAGCATGATTAAACTATGACATATGATTTTTACGAGATGATTTGTGTGATTGAACAAGTGGGAAGAAATTAATGAAAATGGAACAACTTTGGTTCTGCCGTTTTTCGCGACCTATTACGTTAGGAAAACGGCGGAAGCAAAGTTGAACACCTATTAATTCGAATTTTTACTTTACAAAAAGAATAGTAGGTATTTATTTACAATTACTTATTACTAACGAGAATACAATTTACGAAACGTAATATATTTACATATAAATCTGTAATGTTCCGTCACACGTTAAGCGGACGTCTATATCGGTTCTTATCGTTTATTATCATCGCGATGTAAGTAAAGCGCCTGTAGAGTTAATCGCGCCATCGGTCGCAATGGTGAGTTATTCCAGGATCTCTTAATTGCTGTGTTTGCGGATCAACAGGTAACATACTGTAATTGTTATTCCCTTTGAAATGCGAAAGCAGGCATATATTAAAAGAAGACTATTTATTTCTAGTGGAAATCGATGCTGCAAAAATCATTTGATGAAAGATAATTTCTATGAAGACGATCTATGCTTTCTAAAAGTGATTTCTAATCCAAGTTTTGTAGAAACTTCTGATCTACAAAAATTGTTAGAAAATCTTGCTGTATGAATAAAAATTATGCGTCACTGTAGACGCAGTACTTTCTCTGTACCTGATAAGCCAGGTATCAAGTTTATCGGAACGGTCACCTATTGCGTCCGTCATTTCTCCCCTTTACAAGGCTGACTTAATAGTCGACGGATAGCGGTATTGATTCCAGTAAGTATTGCGGGAGACGGCTTATTTCGACCCATCCGGTAACTAACCTTTCCGAGAAAGGTGCGAGACTGAAAGTGCATTTATAGCCTAGATTCGCTGAAATATATCGCCCTCATTATGTCGAGATTGACCCTAGATTAACGAGTTAAATATATCGCGGTAATACTAATTACTAAGGATCGATAATCAAAATTCCGACCATCGTTTGTCGGAACAAATAGATCTGAATAAATATGATCTAATTTGAATTTCGGATGGATGAATAAGATCTATTTTGATCCAGCTAGATCTGACTTGATCTAGATCGGATCTGATCCGAATCCCGAACCTAAAAATTATATCTATTTTAACCAGACTGGATCTGACTTAATCTGATCAGATCGGGCCAAAATCATGATCTAGTCAGATCTGGAAAAGTTGATCTGATTAGATTTAGTCTGATCTGATCATTTTTTCCAGGGTAGAGCAAACGATAAATGATAATGAAAATCGCACTGAGAATCACGAGAATACAAGTGTAACATTCGCAGAGGAAGGAGCCCCGAAATCAGCGAGTCCAATGAAGATGAGATCAGAGATCAATCCAAAAGGTGTGTATTTTGACCATATGAATATTGGGTCTCATGGGGCCGAGAGCAGGAGATAAAAATCCCGTTGCGAGCGAGCTCGCTACCAACCAGTGAAATACCCGGTGGTGCTCAATTGGTGTGTCCGCCTTTCGTAATCATGGAGACGAGTACATTAGAAGGTATTGCTTCACGTTCGTTATTGCTCGCCAGTGCTCAATGGTGCTGGCAGTATAAATGATCTGAAGATCCAGCGACTAGTCAGTAAAGGCATTAGATTCATTTACAATCTGCCAATTGATGCATCGATCTTCCAGTACCGTCGCAAACTAGGCTGGCTCTCCATGGGAAATGACAGGAAACTCTCCATGGCTTGTCTAACATTCAGCGCTCTTAGTGAGAACTGTCTGCTGTTTCTGAGCGACCTCTTATTTGAACGTGCCACAGTACGTCCAACCAGAGGCAAACAGAGTTGCCAACTGGTCATTCCTAGCTACCGAACTGATGCATATAAATACTCGTTTGCCATAACTGCCCCGACCATCTGGAACGAACTACCCGATTCAATCAAGCTCCTGACTAGCCGCCGAACGTTCAAAGTGAACTTAAAAGCGCATCTATTAGTGCTGGAGAGCACAGCATCGAATTGATTGCCCTCTCCTATGCCATCCCCGGACTGTCCCACTGATATGTAATCTCACCATGTTTCTATTACAGTTGTTTTTCTCCTTTTACAAATGTCGAGCGGCAGGTTCTACCGTCACAATCTCACTCTACGAGAGAAAGCCCTTCTATGCTTGGTTCAACGAACATCGCTTGTTCTAATTCATCTTATAATGTGCGCACTACTGTCATCATTATTATTATTAATTATCACTATTATTATTACTATTATTCATTCGGCTATCCTTATCTTATATGTAAGTGCTACTCTTGATTGTCTTATCATTATGCATGTAAATTATTTGCTTGCTCCTGCAGTTCTGGCTGCATGCTTTTTGTCCAACTCTGGATAATAAACTGAACTATCAATCAATCAATCAATCAACCTCTCTCACTGTGGAAAGCCGCAGAAATCTTCACTTGGCAGTGCTCACACACAACGCTGTTTATAAGAAATGTCCAGGATTTCTAGCCGAACATCTCTCGCTCTTCACTCCCAGACACACCAATCGGACTGCGCACAACCTTATGCTGGTTATTCCCAAATATCGGACTGAAGCATATAAGCATTCGTTCGCAGTGGCTGCCCCACGTAACTGGAACCTACTGCCGCAACAAATTCTCGTGACCTCTGAGACCTCATCGTTCAAAAGCCTCGTAGACAATGGCTTTTCGCTAAGGAAAACCCCCCAGACGCAACCTCGACCGCATAACTGTACTTCCACCACCATCAAGAGGGAGGGAGCAATAGGGCCTGCTTTATCGAAAACTAAAACTGACCTTATTCTCGCTAAAACTTACTATACCTGTTTGCTTGTCTAGCTCTAATATTATCAACCCACCTGCTGTTGTTGTATTCTAGTTTAAGTACTGTATTATCTTCATGCTGTTTCGCTGTACACTGCTTCGGCAGGACACATCTTTGTTCAATTTTCTGAATAATAAACATCTATCTATCTATCTATCTATCTCTTTCTCTCTCCATTTCTTGTATTCTTCTCCATATAGGTCATATGTACTCATTTGAAGGTCGTATAAGCTTATCACGTTTCGCTTGCGAGACGTTTTGTCGTTAGAAACGAGTGGGGAGAAACACATCAGCTGATCGACAGGTGCCGTGCATACAACGACGCTCTTATTCTTTCTCTCTTGCGCAGTATCGTCGACATATAGGGGAACACATCAGCAGATCTTATACGTATTATATGATGTATTAGGGATGCGACGAAACGTCTGTAGAAATTAAAAGCGACCCGCCATATTGGGGTTTCCCATAGTGGTTCTCTTAATATTTACGAACTTAAATTTTTGCGGAACTTCCAGCGAATTCGGGCTTCTTTCCGATCGTTATGATCTTGATACAATCTTCTGCAATTTATTACATAAAGTTGGGTGACTTTTACAATGAAGGAGCGCGAAAACTGTGTGATACGTAAATATACATACGTGCCGACACGAATCTAGAGAATATCAAACTAAATGATTGTTAACTGAAAAATTACTCGTGTTCGATTGCCCAGTGAGTATTCGATCTTTATTGGTCAAAAATGTAATGTCAACCAATGAACTTCGAGTTCCCACTAGGCGTCCGTATTTGCCGAGCGCGTTTATTTAAATTTAAAAGTAAATTTTTTAGTTTTTCGTGAAAAATTCGATATCTTCAAAAGTTTTGTTATCGTAAATCCACATTTCAGATGTAAATTGTAAATTTGTAGTCGATTTTGGCCAATAATGCTTCCTATCGGTCTATTAATAATCGTGAACATTAGATTAAAATTTAATTATATGCATAAAAATACGCAGAATAAAAAATATAATAAAACCTGATCCCAACAATTGCTGTAGAGGAAACTTAAATATTGTTATTGTAATATTGTAACGACGTGATATTTCTTTCATACATGAGAGTTACAGTTTTTATACGAAAACGAAATTTTTAATACATCATGGTTACTGTTTATTAATCTGTATCATTTACAGAACATACCGTATGTCGCACCGAAAACCGATCAGGTGGGGGCCTTCTGAATTTCTTAATGAATCAATCGAGCATCGTCCAAGCAGTGCCGAGTTCAAATTCAGAAGGCCCCCACCTAATCGGTTTTCCGTGCGACATATGGTAGTTACTAATAAATACAAAAATGTTCTAAGAATGTATATTAGAATATACATGTACTTTGTCATCTAGACATATAAATACAATTATTGAAGTATCTGTGTCTGCGATTTCAAAATAAATGCCCGTATTTAGGCGTATTGTTTTACTGACACAATACATAGGCATAAAAAACTGCTTTAAAAATTTTTGTCTATCTCTCTCTCTGTTTGTTCATAATTAACTCAAAATTGACGAAACTACACGAAAAGAAAAAATCAAGAAATTTTATAGGGAAAATTAAAAAAAAATTACTGTGCTGTCCCTGAATCGTAGTGCAAATGTCCAGCTCAAGAAAAAGTCTGGTGCGTATGCGTATTTATTAGTGATGAGCACCTGAAAAATTCTGGTACTGGCACGGTAAAATTTTTGTGAAAAAGAAAGACTAGTGCGCATGCGTAGTTCTTACTAACAAGGAGAGGCCGCGAGCTTCAGAGAACAGGCATTTTTACGATTTTTTCTCTGTGAGTGGGGATTGACGCCCTTAAAAAAACCTCAAAGTATTTTTTCCGAATACGCCTTAGAAATAGAAACAAAAAAATCACATCAAAGAATTCCATGATTGGTATGTACAAGTTCCGAAAACCCGGTCTCAGGACTCTCGCGTGGCTCACTGGGTAGCGTGCGAATATATGTAGGTATATTCATTGACAAAATAAAATGCTGTAGATTTTGGGATAGCGCGCTGTTAGCGACTGTTTCGCTAAAAGTCTGGAATCGAACTGCCTCTCGTAGGTATGCCTTCCTGCCTCGGACGTACCCTTGGCAAAGGGAAGGTATCAAGGTTAGATACCTACTCTTTGCCCTCGGGTAGCGGGGCAAAACGGTCAGGTCTTATGAACCTTTACGAACAGGCCCGAATGGCACCCAAATTCCTGTGTAGCATCCGAAAATTTCTAAGTCACAGAAATTTTACTGTGCTGTTCAACAATTTTTGTTATGTAGCGCAGTAAAAATTCTAGCATGTACAATAATTATTCCAGTGTAACTGTTAATTTTTCTCTCTTTCATCAAGAAAAATCCCGGAAAGTGCCGCTTGCACCACGATTAGTGTCAAGCACAGTAATTTTTCCTGATTTTTTCTTTCCGTGTAGTTCCAATGAAACTCGCACAGTTTGTACATGATATTCTGGGTCATGATCTTCTTTTTGTTTCATCTCAATATCTCAAATGGTTCAAAAGTTACAAAATTCGTGATTTACAGGGGCGAAGATTCTAAACGTTATGGGTCGTGCGAACTCAGTTAAATATCAGATGGTATTCATTATTAGCGTTTTTTGAAACTACGTTTCACGCGAACGAAGTCGCGGGCTTTGTTAGTTTATTATACAGGGTGTCCCTAAATATCATGTACAAACGAAAGGAGGTAATTCTTTGGCTTATTTCATGACTAAAAGTTCATATAAACATAGGCCCGTAAAAGCTTCGTTACTGATCTACAGGGTGTTGAAATTTCAAAATTTTTTTATTTTTTTGTATAGCTCATGCAGTTTTTAAGATACTTAGCTCAAATTTAGAATCTAGGTTATACTGTAGGGCTTGTATCATTGGGCATGTCAAATGGTTGTGAGAATCTACAGGGGGTTATTTTTTCAGGGATCGTGCCCCCTTTTCTCCTCCTCAACTTTTTTGCGGAGCTCCTCTGGTAGATTCTAAAATACAAAATAAATTTTCTGTTTTGTTTACAAACTTTTTGGTCTCTTATATTTTTGTCGTATCTGCTACCGTTATCGAGAAAAAAATAAAAAACGATTTTCTGTAATTCGCTAGATGAAATTAAAATTAAAAAAAAATTAAAGCTGGGATAACACGGTTTTTGTAGCAATGATTTATTACAATAAGAAAAACCTAAATAATAAATATAACAAAACAACGTTACAAAAACTACTGAAAGTGACCTCCTCCAACCCTTACACATGCCTCCGCTCTTCTTCTCATTGATTCCCGTACTCTTTAGAATACATATTCCCGGAGTAACTTTTACGGTTTTTTCTCGATAACGGTGGCAGATATGAAAAAACTGCAAGGGACCGAAAAGTTTGCAAACAAACAGAAAATTTATTTTGTATTTTAGAATCTACCAGAGGGGCACCGCAAAAAAGTTCAGGGGGAGAAAAGGAGGCACGACCCCTGAAAAAATAGCACCCTGTAGATTCTCACAACCATTTGACGTGCATAATGATATAAGCCCTACTGTATAACCTACATTCCAAATTTGAGCTAAGTATCTTAAAAACTGCATGAGCTATAAAAAAATTTTTTTAATTTGAAATTTCAACACCCTGTAGATCAGTAATGAAGCTTTTGCGGGCCTATGTTTATATGAACTTTTAGTCATGAAATAAGCCAAAGAATTACCTCCTTCCGTTTGTAGATGATATTTAAGGACACTCTGTATATGGTAATTTGTAATTCTAATGTAGTGTAGCTCATGAATATTATTTAGACCAGAAAACAATGTTAACAAAATATTTAAAATACTTACCAATTCTCAGGTTGTAAAATGTAATCAGCCCAGTTGTAAATTCACAATAAAGGAAATTGTGTGTGGCATTAATAGTTCGTATACATGAGTATGTATTATTATTAGCATTCATGCAGAAGCAGAATGGACTAGCATTCCAAAATGGCTCTGTTCGCCAATGATCATTATCATGCTCAAAACAATTCATTTTTTCATTTAGACATTCTTTTTCTAATTTCGCTTTCTTTTTAAGTTTCCTCTCTTTTTTTTTAAGTCGTTCCTGTTTTAATCTTCCCTTTTCATCCTTAACGATGTCCGTTTCGTCTTTCTTCGAGTATGGGTCAGGTTCACAGTAGCATTTATGACGTGCCTCAAATGAACTGTTCAGAATAGGAGGAAGACGACTGTTTCCGTTGATCGTTGCTACACCTGAATTCATAATAAATCGATTAAACTTCATCAAATACTCTTAGTGAATATAATAATTTCTACTAATAATTTGCTATGAGTCAGGAGTCTCAATAGAAACTCGTGCCAAGGACTAAAGGAAGCGAAGCGCCCGCCCAACGGCTATTATAATCTACGTATAATTTGTACCACTTAGGGCCGGTTTTACCAACATGGTATAAACGCGGTATAGCGCTATACTGAGAATAACCAGCAATAAGCCTTATGGTTATACTCAATATAGCGCTATACCGTGTTTATACCGTGTTGGTAAAACCGGCCCTTCAAAAAATAAAATTATTGTTTAGCTCTGTATGGTAATATGATCACTGCTAAAAGTTAGACCTCCCCTCGATGCTCACGTCGTATCTCTTACTGTTTCCGAGATGTTTACAAAAGTTTATTGTCCAAACAAATTGTTAAAGAATTTATCGACTCGCAATTTATCGATACTACAATATCACGGCTAAGAGTTGAACCCCATAGGCGAGAAACCAAAATTTTCTCGGTTTGGCCGTATCTCTCACCACTTTCGAGATATTTATATACGTTTATTATATATATTTTAAAAAATTATCATTTCGCTCTTTTTGGTAATCTCACCATATTGCTAAAAGTTAAACCTGTCTCTTCCCCGAGCGAAAATTGTCTTTGTTTCATCGTATCTCTTACCGTTTACGAGATATTTGTCTACTGTCTAAAAAATTGTTAAACAATTTATTGATTCGTTATGTGTGTTAATACCATCAGAGCTAGAAGTTAAACCCCCTAGACGAGAACCCAAAATTTTCTATCTGTGTGAAGTTGGCCCTCAAGTTAAAACCAAAAAAAAATTTTGCGATACACGCATCAAGAGACACGGCAGTGTCTCGCGGCATGTTCATTCAAGAGTTCGTCAGAACGACGCCGACAGCGCTGTCGCCGCGGGCACCCGTGTATCTTTACAGGAAAAATGTCTGACCCCTTCACCCCTCAATTTTTACATCGAATTTTCTCAATAAATATATGGTTATAACCAAAACTATGCTTAGTTACGCCATATAAATCGACTATTCTCTATTGATAGAGACCAGAATAAATGTTATAAGTTACATATTAACAGAGATTCTTCCTTAGCAACGCGAAGCCACGCCCCTTGCGCCTAAAAGTCGAGAATCCAATTTCTCGGGCGATATATACCGCATGTCCTATGGCCAACCGCGCAGGTGAGCTGCGACCTGAATTCTTGACTTCGGCAGTATTTATGGTACAGTTAGAGTGGGCTTCAGACGAGTGCGCTGCATAAGAACGAAAAGTGTCGACTGCTCTTCTAATAGCTGTCAATTCGGGAGATCGAAACGTTTCGTGTAACCTCAAAATCGTAAAGTTTTGAATTAGTAGTGAATAATTTGTAGAAAAGTGATGAGAAATAATCATAAATAATCTTCCGAATTGTGTGACACCTTAGGTATCGCTCACGCCACTTCGTAAAACTACTTCCTAGACATGCGCGGTGCTAGCGCGGAAATAATTTCTGAAACAAATAGGCACACACACACACATGAGGCGTGTAATTCGGTTGGACATCGAAAAAACCCGAATGATTGTTAACTCTCACTTCTGAACTTTACTTACCATTTATTCAAAGATTCACGATTTCGAGCTTAGACTTCGATCTCCCGAATTGATAGCCATCGGGAGATCAGACGTTTCACACTTTTCGTAAGAACGCAGCGTAAGAGCGAAAAGCGTCGTCTGATTTCCCGATGGTTGTCACAATTCGGAAGATTATTTATGATTATTTCTCATCACTTCTACAAATTAATTCACTACTAATTCAAAACTTTACGATTTTGAGGTTACACGAAACGCTTCGATCTCCCGAATTGACAGCTATTAGAAGAGCAGTCGACACTTTTCGTTCTTATGCAGCGCACTCGTCTGAAGCCCACTCTAATTGTACCATAAATACTGCCGAAGTCAAGAATTCAGGTCGCAGCTCACCTGCGCGGTTGGCCATAGGACATGCGGTATATATGTCAAAATGTCACTTTAATTCCGCCTATCTTCAGCGATAGTCGGCCATGATCGGAAATGTCTATACAGATGCGGGTACACGCATACGCCATCAAATATATGTGAGAGTGTGTGAGAGAATATATTCCTTGAATGTTTGGTTACGGTTTTCAAAGCTAATAAAATATTTCCATTCGCGAAACAATTTCCCTCGCGTTTATTTCGATCCTCGGACGCGCTTGTTAATAAAAAGTAAAAATTCAGTGTAACCGGAGTTATGAATCTCAATAGTGGTGAATGTGACAGACGCTCCGTGTAGTTTAATAACACAGGTTTACAAAAAAAAAAAGTCCGGACTATTTGACCGGACCATGGTATTCCGAGGTATTTTTGCGTCCTGAATCCAATCCCGAGGTCATCTGAGCCCCATCACGTCAGAAAAACGAGATTTGCAACGAGGAGGTTGCCACTGCAGACGCACAAATTTTTGACTCATGTTCTGCATGCTGTTTCATAGGGCCGATTGTACACGAACAATCGGCTTTACAGAAGGGTCTTTATTGTTCGGATACAAACAATTTTCCCAAGAAGTCCCCTAACATGGTGCGAAATTTCAGACGAATGGGTTGTGCAGTTCTCGAGATATGGAAGTTTTCCGTCAAGTTTCTGCGTCTTGGCAGGGAGCTTAAACTCGTGAGTTGGTAAGATTCCTTCGTCAACTTACAGCAAATTTGTGCCGTCCAATTGTGTTGCTTGTAATGTCTTTGAAAAGGGCAAGAGCCCGTGAAATAAATAAATAAGGAAATGGGACTGCCCTGAGCAGCACCCAGAGCATGACTCCAAGGTTCTAAGGCCATTAGGGTCAGTGCTGGGTCCACTGTCAATAAGTCACAGTGAACGGATCGCCGGAATTGGATGCCTTGACAGGGAGATCGTAATCCGCGAGATACAACGATCATGGCAACATTTTATCCACTGGGGTGGTTCTGTGATAGTCCCTGTCGAGGTTTAGGACTCCATTCCAATGTTTGGAAGGTATTCAAGACATAAATAGCTACCCTCCAACTCAACAGGTCGCTTGAGAAATTGTCCCGGGTCCAGTTCCAAAAAATGGTCATTTTAACCTCTAAATGACCTTGAAATCTCGTTTTTCTGACGTGATGGGGCTCAGATGACCTCGGGATCGGATTCAGGACGCAAAAATACCTCGGAATTCCATGGTCCGGTCAAATAGTCCGGACTTTTTTTTGTTGTAAACCTGTGTAATATCGTTTGTATTTTTTTCGAATATCGAGATAGTGAACGGATGCAGTGCTATGTTTCTCTGGTTGCCTGTGCATAAAGAGCAGGAAAGGAGACGGCAGTATCTCAGAAGAATTGCCATCAGATAAGTTTAATTGCTATCTGACAGCTTTAACCTCACTTTCGATGGAAGGACAAATATCTTTGTGGTAATTCTATTTTTTGTTTCCAGCGTCATGCGAGCATGGGGCGAATCGATGGATTAACAAATAAATTTGATGTTTCTTCTCCATCAAAGCCGTGGCAGAAGAATAGCAGATGCAATTGAATTGGATCACAATAATCAAGTAATTACTTTAACATTATTTTTTCTCTATTGATATATTTCCTCCTTCGTACTATATTTTAAATAGTGAAATGCTGCATATAATTTTGTTATTTATAATTTGTTACAGAAATAAACGCGCTGCTATTCAATTCCACCCAGAAGGACTCCAAATCATGTGCGAACCCGAGGGGGTTTCTTTCGAACGAGGGATCGTCCACTTGTTGTTCCAATAACCATCTGCATCGGTTCATTCCGCGAGTTAGCTCTGCTGCCTCGAGTGCACGGACGTGCGTCCATCCTTCAATATCCTCCCTGCCATGGTCTTGCTGATTCTAACCTCTGTTGCCACAGCCCGAATGCTCGTCGAAGGTTATTCCTTATTCTCTCCAGCACAGATCTATATTATGCTGCACCTGTATTTTTCTGAGACTTCCTAAAATAATTATAAAAACCCCATATAATTCAGCCCTGACAAGTACAATCTTATCGAGCTGTACCTTATCGAGGAGATCTTTCGATGTAATGATTCCGAAATGTTTCTATGATATTTTGCAACATTCGCGAATTTATCGAGAAATATATATTTTTAACATACGGTAGTATTAACGAATATTGCAAAATATCGCAGGAATGTTACAGAAAAGTTACTTGCAAAAACGTGTTTTGTTGGGTGTAAATGATTATACCAGAGGCGAAGAAGAGATGAAATAAAAGTGAGGTATATGTACACTTCACGTTTGACAGGTCGGTATATAAACCCCCCACGAAAACAGATTCTCTGTAAAAAAAGGCGGCATGTTCATTCAGTGCCAACAAAAATTGATACGTAAAATACTCTCCAAAAAAGATTTGAAATCAATTAAGATCGCCATGTTCAAGATTTATGTATTAAAAGAGTAAAAGGCATCATTTGAAAGGAAAATTATTGTAAATCAAGTTACTAAAAAATTCGACAAAAAAATTTATAAAAAATTTTAATAAAAAGAACTTTCCGCGTTTAAGTTTTCATACTTTGTCCACTATGCCGAATAATTGGTAGTTCTTGGACGGTGCTAAAGTGATTCATAAATTGCACTGCCGAAGTCAAATTCAGAGAAATTCAGAAGGCCCCCGCCTGATCGGTTTCCCGTGCGACATTCGGTATACTGGTGGTATCGTATAAGTGTATGAATTTATTTAAAATCATAAGTGCATAAACATCAAGTATAATTCTGTCTGAATTTTTTATTTTGAAGGAAAAAATGCGGCAAGTTCTTTTTTATTAAAATTTTTTTATAAATTTTTTTAGTCGAATTTTTTAGTAACTTGATTTACAATAATTTTCCTTTCAAATGATGCCTTTTACTTTTAATACATAAATCTTGAACATGGCGATCTTAATTGATTTCAAATCTTTTTTGGAGAGTATTTTACGTATCAATTTTTGTTGGCACTGAATGAACATGCCGCCTTTTTTTTTTACAGAGAATCTGTTTTTGTAGGAGGATTTCACTACTTTTTGGAATTTATTCATGGGGAAGATACGTACATGTAGAAGAATAGCTTTTTATTACCACAAAATTAAAGTCTCACATTTTATACCGATACGAGCCAATTAATTATAACCACGTAACTTTTGATTTATTCTCGTGATATTTTGAAAGGGATTTATAGACTAGAGAGCCCTTATATTTTTCACTTTGCCTTAGTATTTTGGAGAAATAAAACATATACCGCTTTCGAATTTACAGGCCATCGGATTTTTCTTATATTTTGGTCGTCTACAGATATCCAAGAAGACGTTTTACCTTGAACTCTCTCTAAGTCTACTCTTCCAATGACCATGACGAATTGTTTCATCACATATAAAGATACCACTTATGACAGTATATATCATCCCCTTCCTGCAAAAAAAGTCACTAACTAACATATTTTGTAAAATTCACCTAACTTGACCTAGTAGCTTAATTTTATTAAATCTTTAAATGGTAAAACTCACTAAGTGCTAAATGCGTTGGAATTGAGCATGCGCGCATCATAAAAAGTCATTAACCGAAATATAATACCGATATTATAGAGAAGAAACTATACCTACTAAGTCAGTTGATGATAAATGTTAGTTAGTGACTTTTTGCAGGAAGGGGACGATATGTTGTTACATACAGTATGTCCCGTGGATGACGCAAGAGAGAGTATTTGAATTTCCCTGACTTTTAACTTTGGTAGTGCTTGGAACGGTGCTGTTGTTAGAGTTGGCATCAGAAGAGTGCGCTGCGTTCTTACGAGCCGTGTTTCGAGAGCGAAAAGTGTAAGACGTCTGATTTCCCGGGAACTGTCAATTCGGGAGATCGAAGCGTCTAACCTCGAAATTAACTGAATTTGTAAATAATGGTAAATAATTTGTAGAAGTGATGAGAAATAATCATACAGGTTTCGCGGAAACACGGCTCGTAAGAACGCAGCGCACTCTTCTGAAGCCAACTCTAACTACAGCACCGTTCCAAGCACTACAATAGTCAAATGTGGGGGAAATTGAAATACTTGCGTTGTCTACGGGACATACTGTATATTAACTCGAGACATTTGAATAGTTTTAAGAAATCCTTTTGCATGTACCGCTGAAATTTCGCCCCCTTACTCGTAAATAAATTTAATTTAATTATTACCACATCATTTACAGCTTCGATGCTGACCTTACGACTCATTTCAGTCCGAGTAGAACATTAATTACAAATATCATCATAAACATGCCAATGCGAATAAAAATCATCCATTAACTGTTGCAGATCAAGTATTCCGTTATGGTGGGGGTCCTGATTGGTCTACTCGCTAAGATGCGTATACGTTTCTTAGCGAGTAGACCAATCAGGACCCCCACCGCAATGGAATACTTGATCCTGATTGGTCTCTTCGCTGAGTTGCGTGCACGCAAAGATACGAGTGACTCGAGAAAGGCCCCCTTGATCTCCCGGTAGCTGTCAATTCGGGAGATCGAAGCATCTAACCTCGAAATCAAGTGTACAAGTGATAAGATAATAATTATTCGGGTGTCTTCGGTGAGTTTCCCCAAGTGTTTAAAGTAGTTACTCCATTATTGTAATCCAATTCCATTGTGTGTATCCCTTATATTTCTGCCACGAATTTGATTGTTGATAGTGGATGGATCAGCTAATAAATTTGATTTTTATTCACTATCAACTATCAAAGTCGTGGCAGAAAAATAAGGGATACACAATGGAATCGGATTACAGTAATGTAGTAACTACTTTATTATTATTTTTTCTTTATCGATATAGTCCCTCTTTCGTATTATACTATCCCAAGTTCGAATTTATATATCGACCTGTCAAACGTGAAGTGTACATGTACCTCACTTTTATCTCATTAAGTATTACGGCAGATTCTGACATGGCATCTCGTACAGGTGCAACCGAAGAGGACCTAGCTCGTGTCCTGTCCGTAAAAAGATGACTCGATGGACATCGGAGAATGTCAGACTTGTCACCGAGCGCCTATTACCCACGGTACATTTACTGCAATATGCGCTTTTCGTTTCAATTATTCCTGCTTTAAATAACTTTCACTTCTCTTTCAAAGTATTTACCTTGTACAAACTATTCATCGTAGGGGGCAACAATCAATGATTGTGACTAATCGTAGACAAATTATTCCTGCGATGATGTTCCAGTTGCAAAGCATACACTAGCAAGTCAGCTTACAGCATCCGATGTTTAGTATCAACTTTACCTCTTTTGGAACACCCATCACCCGAGCATAATCACGATTACGTTAATGTTAATCGCAGAATAGACCGTGAGCTCGGGCACATTATCGCAGTAGTAGTTCGGTACACCGAATTGCCTTTTAGTTTTAATAGAGGAACTTGTCTACGACGAGTCGCTAATATCGATCGCTGCCTCCTACCACGAACAGTTTATAAAAGGTTATTACCTTGAAAGAAGTAAAAGTTATTTAACGCTGGAATAGTTGAATGAAACGAGAAGCTCGTATTGCAATTAATGTACCGTGGGTAATAGGCGCTCCGTGACAAGCCGGACATTCTCCGATCTCCATCGAGTCATCTTTTTACGGACAGGACACGAGCTAGATCCCCTTCGGTTGCACCTGTACGAGATAACACGTGAGAAAATCGTGAGTCTTCGTGAAAATCTTCTAACGTACTCGTTCTGCAGTAATACTTAATGAAATAAAAGTGAGGTACATGTGCACTTCACCTTTGACAGGTCGGTATATAAATTCGAACTTGTGGGATAGTATAATACGAAAGAGGAAATATATCGATAAAGAAAAAATAATAATAAAGTAGTTACTACATTACTGTAATCCTATTCCATTGTGTATCCCTTATTTTTCTGCCACGACTTTGATAGTTGATAGTGAATAAAAATCAAATTTATTAGCTGATCCATCCACTATCAACAATCAAAGTCGTGGCAGAAAAATAAGGGATACACACAATGGAATTGGATTACAATAATGGAGTAACTACTTTATTATTATTTTTTCTTTATTTATATATTTCCTCTTTCGTATTATACTATCACAAGTTCCAATTTATATACAGACCTGTCAAACGTGAAGTGTACATATACCTCACTTTTATTTCATCTCTTCTTCGCCTCTGGTATCAAGAGACACGGCAGTGTCTCGCGGCATGTTCGTTCAAGTAGTTTCGCGCTCAGACACGAAAGCGCTGATGTCGCAAGCGCACCCGTGTCTCTTTACACCACAAACGTCTGCCCCCTGCACCCCTCAATTTTTACATCGAATTTTCTCAATAAATATACGGTTATAACCAAAACTATGCTTAGTTACGCCATATAAATTGACTATTCTCTATTGATAGAAACCAGAATAAATGTTATAAGTTACATATTAACAGAGATTCTTCCTTAGCAACGCGAAGACACGCCCCTTGCGCCTAAAAGTCGAGAATCCGATTTCTCGGGCGATATATATATGTCAAAATCTCACAAAAATTCCGCCTACCTTCGGGGATAGTCGGCCATGATCGGAAATGTGTACACAGATGCGGCCACACGCATACGCCATCAAATATATGTGAGAGTGTGTGAGAGAATATATTCCTTAAATGTTGGGTATTTTCAAAGTTAATAAAATATTTCCATTCGCGAAACGATTAACCTCGCGTTTATTTCGTTTCTCGGACGAGCTTGTTAATAAAATGTAAAAATTCAGTGTAATCGGAGTTGTGAATCTCAATAGTGGTGAACGTGACAGACGCTCCGTATAGTTTAAAAATCGTTTGTATTTTCTTCGATAATCGAGATAGTGAACGGATGCAGTACTGTATTTCTCTGGTTGCCTGTGCATAAAGAGCAGGAAAGGAGACGGCAGTATCTCAGAAGAATTGCCATCAGATAAGTTTAATTGCTATCTGACAGCTTTAACCTCACTTTCGATGGAAGGACAATTATCTTTGTGATAATTCTATTTTTTGTTTCAGCATCATGCGAGCACGAGACGAATTGATGGTTTTTCTTCTCTGTCACAATCAAAGCCGAGGGAGAAAAATAGGAGATGCAGTGGAATTGGGTTACAGTAATCAAGTAATTACTTTATCATTATTTTTTCTCTATCCGTATATTTCCTCTTTCGTACTATTACAAGTTCCAATTTACACACCGACCTGTCAAACCTGAAGTGTACATGTACCTCACTTCTATTTCATTTGTTCTTCGCCTCCGTTGTAACGACAGTCAATGAGGAATCACTGATACCGAGATATGGGTTTTTCCTTATTCTTTCTAGCACAGCATCGATATTTTACGGCACCTGTTTTCTTCTGGGACTTCCTAAAATAATTATAAAAACCCCATATGATTGTTATTTACAATTTGTTACAGATCGTATGCGAACCCGAGGGGGTTTCTTTCGAACGAGGGATCATCCACTTGTTATTCCAAGAACCAGTTGCATTAGTTCATTCGGCGAGCTGGATCTGCTGTCTCGAGTGCATGCCACAGCTCGAATACTCGTCGAGGTTTATTCCTTACACTTCACGTACACTTCCATGTACACTTCATGTGTGATAGGTTGGTATATAAATTGGAACTTCTCTGATAGTATAGTACGAAAGAGGAAACATATCGATAAAGAGGAAAAAAAATAATAAAGTAGTTACTACATTATTGTAATCCAATTCCATTGTGTCCTTTACTTTTCTGCCACGACTTTTATCGTTAATAGTGAAGAAAAATCAAATGTATTGGTTGATCCATCTACTATCAACAATCGAAGTCGTGGCAGAAAAATAAGGGATACAATGGAATCGGATTACAATAATGGAGTAACTACTTATTTATTTTTTCTCTTTCTTTTAACTACTTTATTATTATTTTTTCTTTATCGATATATTTCCTTTTTCGTATTATACTATCACAAGTTCCAATTTATATACCGACCTGTCAAACGTGAAGTGTATATGTACCTCACTTCTACTTCATCTCTTCTTCGCTTCTAGTGTAGCGATGGAAATTAAAAAATATCATCATTTACACCCCACAACGCACGTTTTTGCAAGCAACATTTCTGTAACATTCATACAATATTTTACAATATTCGTGAACATTACCGTGTGTTAAAAAATATATAATATATTTATCGCGATAAATTCGCGAATGTTGCAAAACATCATAGAAATATTTCGGAATCATTAAGTCGAAAGATCTCCTCGATAAGGTACAGCTCGATAAGATTGTACTTGTGAGGGTTGAATTATATAGGGTTTTTATAATTATTTTGGGTTGTCCCAGAAGAACACAGGTGCAGCGAAATATCGATGTTTTGTGCTGGAAATTTATTTACGAGTAAGGGCGAAATTTCAGCGGTGCATGCAAAAGGATTTCTTAAAACTATTCCAACGTCTCGAGTTAATATATGTAACAACATACATACAGGGTCAGTCGCTCCACACACGCCAGCAAATGGGTTGCATATCGCTCGGTGCTTAGGAGATACCGACGATTCCTGTAAGTTAATGGTAATTTCGTTAGCCCGGACTCAAACCCTGATAGCCCGGACTCAAACCAAAGAGACGTATCAATTTGAAAAACATCGGCTAACTTTTAGTGTAGGTGATGGGTGCTCCGAAAAATGTGACAGCTGTTTGTGTTTTTATTACTAATAAATAGAAGCCGTGCTATTTTTCTGTAGTCATTCATCGAACATAGGCAGAAGAAAAGGAGTCGAAATGCAATCAGATAAGTTAATTTCTGAATTACTTCATTTAACTTCATTTTGATAACCTATAAAGAATACATATCTTTGTGGTCACTTCTTTTTTTCTTTCAGCATTGCATATGAGGACGGGACGAACTCTTTGAGGACTAAGCGGAATTAATCTTTCTACATATTGGAGAATCCAAGTCGTGGGAGAAGAACAAAAACATTGGAGTAACTACAATATCGGGGTAACTATAATACTTTATTTCTATTTTGTTCTCATCGGTGCTTGCCCTCTGCCTTCCTACTACAAGTTTTGATTTATATACTAAATTTTATTTCATTTTTAGTTCATCACCTCCACTCCATCGCCTTCGACTTCTTCTACCCAGTGAGGATTTCTTACGGACCAATAGTGGGCGTTGTGATTATTCACTAATCCTTCGTTGTAGAATTTTGATTTATCTGTGAACAAAATCTTCTGACCACCGAGGGATCGTCCACTTGCCGTTCCAAAAATCAGTCGGAATAGTGCATTCATCGAGCTGGATCTGCTTTCTCCGATGCATGTATGTACTTCATTTTAAAAGGATGAACATTCTTTTCTATTTCTTATAGTCTTAACCTCTCTAGGAGAGCATCGATGTTCCACTGCTCTCGTATTCTTTCAGGTCTTTCTAAAATAATTATAGAAATCACATATATAATTCAGCTCTGACAAGTACAATCTTATCGAGCTGTCTTATCGAGCTGTATCTTTCAATGTAATGATTCCAAAATGTTTCTATAACGTTTTGCAACTTTGTGAATTTATCGAGAAAGATATATTTCTAACATAGGGTAGTGTTAAAAAATATTGCAAAATATCGCAAGAATATCAGAAAAATTACTTGTAAAGACGTGTTTTATGGGATGTAATTTCTTAATTAAATATTTGTTAAGATAATTTAACATAAATCTCACTTTCGTAATTTCTGTCGGTTATGAGACTGCTGGATTGCCGTACCTTTGGTCCAATATTGAAAATAAATCTTCTCAAGGCTGAATACGACTTGGGCATGTTTCAGCGTACAATTAGCTAGATCCAGCTCGACGAATGAACTATTCCGACTGGTTTTTGTAACGGCAAGTGGACGATCCCTCGTTCGTCAGAAGATTTTGTTCACAGATGAATCGAAATTCTACAACGAAGGATTAGTGAATAATCACAACGCCCACTATTGGTCCGTAAGAAATCCTCACTGGGTAGAAGAAGTCGAAGGCGATGGAGTGGAGGCAAAGAACTAAAAATAAAATAAAATTTAGTATATAAATCGAAACTTGTAGTAGGAAGGCAAAGGGCAAGCACCGATGAGAAAAAAATAGAAATAAAGTATTATAGTTACCCCGATATTGTAGTTACTCCGATGTTTTTGTTCTTCTCCCACGACTTGGATTCTCCAATATGTAGAAAGATTAATTCCACTTAGTCCTCAAAGAGTTCGTCCCGTCCTCATATGCAATGCTGAAAGAAAAAAAGAAGTGACCACAAAGATATGTATTTTTTATAGGTTATCAAAATGAGGTTAAATGAAGTAATTCAGAAATTAACTTATCTGATTGCATTTGGACTCCTTTTCTGCTGTCTATGTTCGATGAATGACTACAGAAAAATAGCACGGCTTCTATTTATTAATAATAAAAACACAAACAGCTGTCACATTTTTCGGAGCACCCATCACCTACACTAAAAGTTAGCCGATATTTTTCAAATTGATACGTCTCTTTGGTTTGAGTCCGGGCTAACGAAATTACCATTAAATTACAGGAATCGTCGGTATCTCCTAAGCGCCGAGCGATATGCAACCCATATGCTGGCGTGTATAGTGCGACTGACCCTGTATATACTGTGATAAGTGGTATCTTTACATGCTATGAAATAATTCGTCACGGTCATTGGAAGAGTAAACAGTATGTCTGATGGCAAATTCCAACTTTTGAATTTCTCGGTCTTACGAGCCGAGCGAGAAGTGTCAAACGTCTGATCTCCTAGTAGCTGTCAATTCGGGAGATCGAAGCATCTAACCTCGAAATCGTTAATTTAAAAATAATGATAAATAATGCGTAGAAGTGATAAGAAATAATCATTCGGGTTTCTTCGATGAGATTCCTCAAGTGTTTAAAAATCGGTGTCCGATTTTTGCCAATAACTGTTGCTTCAACTTCCAAAGATATTAAGTATTACTACAGAACGAGTAGGTTAGAAGATTTTCATGAAGACTCGCGCTATTCTAACATGGAATCTCGTACAGGTGCAACCGAAGAGGATCTAGCTCGTGTCCTGTCTGTAAAAAGATGACTCGATGGACATCGGAGAATGTCAGGCTTGTCACCGAGCGCCTATTACCCACGAACTAGGTACCTACTATTGCGATAATGTGCCCGAGCTCGCGGTCTATTCTGCAATTAACGTTAACATAATCGTGATTATGCTCGGGTGATGGGTGTTCCAAAAGAAGTAAAGTTGATACTAAACATCGGACGCTGTAAGCTGACTTGCTAGCGTATGCTTCGCAACTGGAACATCATCGCAGGAATAATTTATCTACGATTAGTCACAATCATTGATCGCTACCATCTACGATCAACAATCCGTACAAGAGGTAAATACTTTGAAAGAAGTGAAAGTTATTTAAAGCAGGAATAGTTGAAATGAAAAGCGCATATTGGAATGAAAATACCGTGAGTGAAAGGCGCTCGGTGATAAGTTCGACAATGTCTGATGTCCATCGACTCATTTTCTTCAGGATAGGGCAGGAGTTACATCCTCTTTGTTTGCACCTTATGAAAGGGGACATGCAAGAAAACCGTCAAAAACTTCATGAAAATCTTGTAACCTACTTGCGGTGTATGCGGGCACAGCACGAGCGAGAGCGATACGGTGAGTGGATGCGTGAGTGGGGGAGACCCTTGTAAAGTGTATGAGACGTTTAATTCGACGGTGGCCTGTGCCGAATAAACTTGGAACGACAGCCGGAGTACCTTATTGACCCACAATTCCCTCAAACATCACAGTGGCGACGAGGATGGGATCCTTGAGTCGGTGATAGTGGTTGTCTGGAAGTGCAGATGGGTGATAACGAGGAGGAGCACAGGGATACGACTGGAAGTAAGGAAAAGGACGAGCTCAGTGACGAAAGTCAGGAAGATGTAGAGTGCGTGACAGAGGGAACTGGCAATAAGGAAACACAGACCTCGTGGATATATCGATTAAGCAAAGCGGAATTACAAGTCAAGCTCGCGGAACTTTCTGTGCCGTTCGACGACGGTGCGACCGTTAATCAATTACGCAAGCTGTTAGTGAAAAGAGTAAAGGGCACAGCACGTGGACAGGAGTCGCGGGTGAGGGAGGACGTACTGTCGGTCGCAATGGCTCCAGGGGCAAGTAATAATAATAATAACCAGAATGTTCTGGTCAAGTTTAAGCTGGAAGAAGATGATTGGGAAATTTTCGTGGAACGGTTGGAATTTCATTTTATTGCTTGTGATACCCCGGACGCAAAAAAACCGGTGGTTCTGTTAACACGGTTAGATGTGAACGCGTATAATTTACTCCGAAACTTGGCGGCCCCAAGGAAATTAAAAGAACTCACATTCGATGAGTTAAGCAAATTAATGCAAGACCACCTGTCACCGCCTCCGTCGGAGGTCGCGGAGAGGGCAAAATTCGCGAAGAGCATGCAAAAGCAAGGGAAATCTATCGCGGATTTCGTGGCGGAATTGCGATTGGCCGCGCGATATTGCGAATTCTCGAATAGCAACGAAAGGCTGCGCGATCAGTTTATCGCGGGTGTACGTGACAAAGCAACGAAAGTCGAGCTATACAGGCAAAAACCAAAAACATTCAGCGACGCGGTAACGCAAGCTACGAGTTTCGAGGCGGCCAACAATAATGCCGAAACACCAGTGACCACACCGACGAATGCCGGGGTACACCACTTCTCACGTGGGGGACGCGGCGGCAGAGGCTGGAAGAATACAAGAGGAGGCCCTGGCCAAACGACGGAGTCAGCGATGCCAGAGCAACGAAGACAACAAGGGGCGAATACATCAACAGGAGCGACGGCGTTCTGCTTTTGCTGTGGAAGATCGGGGCATGAGGCGTCGGAGTGCCGCTGTGCCTGTGTCATAGATGCGGTCAAAAAGGGTACTTGAAAATAAGGTGCAGCAATCCGGCGAAAACATTGGCGATCGGCAAGATCAAGGCCCCAGAAAAAGAAGAAGAGGACAACGAAGTAGAAGAGAACAGTGAAGACGAGTTCCAGAACGACCATGGCCTGTACGCATTCGACACGGTGTGCGGCGTCGATCAGCGAAGGTCGGTAAACCAAATCCGCGATTGTGTGGATCCGCAATTCGTAAATATTTTGATAAACGGAACACTAGTTCGTATGGAATTAGATTCGGGAGCAGCGGTAGCAACAATGTCAAGGAAAGATAAGTTTAAGTTGTTTCCGAAAGTTGCGGTCAAGGAACAAAAACAGGAGTTTCGTGTCGTAGGCGGAGCGCTTACAAAGCCGTCGGGAGTGATGCGCGATTTAGAAATCGAGTTTAACGGGGTAAAGGCAAAGGGCGATTGTTATATAGTCGAAGTAGAAACGCCGTTACTAGGTCGGCCGTGGTTAAAAAAATTAGGACTGTGGCCGTGGCCTGGCGTGGCTCTCGGAGCAATCGATGCGGTTGAAATCAAAGAAGAATTGGGGAAGTTAATTGAGAAAAAATTTCCGAAAATGTTTCATAATTCCTGAAAAAATACTATGATTTAAAAAAAAAACCTGCAGTTGTCTTATTCTGTACCACTGGTAGTCCACAATGAGACAAGTAGTGGTAGGTACACAATAAGGCCAATATATTATTATCTACATTTTCGAAGAACAACACAAATTCAATGTTTTAAAAACTGAAGTTTTATTTCCACTTTTGATGACAACAATTATATTATTACAATATTAGAAATATATTTTTATTCTTCCCAACTTATGCAGAAAGTGTAATTTTAACGTAGGTCCATACCATCAAATTTAATACCAAACTAGTAATAAGAAGCAAGTCGTTTATTCTTTCATCTCATTCCATCTCAATTCTCATGCCATCATTAGCTACGGTGGCATCTACTCTCGTTAATGAAAGCATGAGGATTGATTAATCATTGGTCAATACGTTTAAAAATAACATTTAAAAAAGTCACCAGCGGCAGAATCCGTGAGCACGGGTGTACGTTTGTGTGGAAAATGGCCGCTGAACGAGACAGTAATTTAAAAATCGCTATTGAAGTAGAAAAATGTCCATGCTTGTATAATTTCAAACGGTCGGACTATCAAGAAAGGATAGAGGAAGGAAACCAAACCCGAAATACCACTTTGTTTTTTGGCCAAAACTTAGCCGAAAATTAGTCAAATTTGAAAAACTGCATACCAGCGTGTAGGTAGGACCCTTACCTTTAAAAAATCAGCATTAGTTTAAAAGAGAGATATTGTACATTGAAAAAAATGAAAAACTCGCAAATCAAGTCAAAAATAGCTCCTGAGCAAAAGGGTACCAAACCCGACATACCTGGTTTAAGTAAAGTTTAAAACTAAAAAGGGCCTAGCGGAATAAGCATGCGAAATCTGCCCCCACGTGTATCAGCACCAAATTTATATGATCGATAGGCATCTATGAGAAACTAAATCTAAATTTTTAGACCCTAATCGCTATAGGGGGGGAGTTATGAGGAGGGGAAGTAAAATCGAAAAACTGCTTTTTCTCCGGAACGGCTCGACCGATTTTCATGAAAAAAATATATGTTACTCTTTCTGAAGAGCCAATTCCAAAAAAATATCTTGAATTTTTTTTTTGAAAATTCGCCCAAAAAGTGTATGAAGTTTTTAAACAATTTTTTTTATGTTATAATCGGAACACCTCCAATTCTTTTCTTATTTTTTTCTTTGGAATGTCCTTAATAACATATAATTTTTCCAATTTCATCGGAAGTGTACCCCACTGAAAAATATTAACAAATGTACACGGCTCATCACCTACCTTCTATATATATATGATATACACTGTACATTCATTACAAAGGAATTTTTCCGCTTTTATGATAATTCGGCATATGATAATTGTTAATTTTTTGGAACAGTCTTTTAATGATATTATTTATTTATTTATTATTATTTCAATGCTTCCTTTACTATGAACGAGCTCGCATCTCACGATACGGGGTGCTTCATTTCTGTAAGTCTTCTGGCCTCTCACTTATAAATACTTACACATATAGTTACAAATATTCGATGAAAAAACAATTTTAATCCTCGTCACTGTTTTCATCTACTACTGGAACGATTCCATTTTTCATGAACATTTTACTTAGTATTTCAGCTGGTCGAATAATTTTTGATAATATTTAGCATTTGATAAATAATAGCATACAATAGCAGCAATGTGAGAACAGCAACCAACTGTTCTTCTGCCATTAGCACATTCACATGCATAGTTTATTATGCCAGAAGTCCCGATACTGTTAGGTTTGTACCTAATGAAGCATCTATATGATGTCCAAGAAATGTGTCGAGATGGTACTTTGAATTTGAGCATATTTGGTTCAGCGCCATCACATATTCGAAAACAACTTTTCCATCTTCATCTATCATTTCGGCTAAATACGATACAGCTTGGGAAAGTTGGTATGATCCAGTAAAAAGAATCTTCAATTCCTTTTCGGTCATTTCTGGAAAGTCAAGGATTTCGTCAGAAGTGAGAGTTTTGAAAAGAACTTTTCGCCGGATCCAACCTTTCGTCTCTGCCTCGGTAGCTAGATCATTTTCAGTGCCATTCTGACTGTGCATTCTTTCTAAAATTTCATCCGTGTATTCTACATCAGATTGTAGCCTTTTGCCGTATGAGTTATTCAAAAATCAAGCAATTCTAAAATGAACTGCAACTTTAGGTATCAGTTTGTTGTCGATTTTATGATCTAGAAGACGATATTTTTGTTTGAGAATACCGTGAACAGATTCAACCACCCAGCGAATTTTAGTCACAAAACGAGATTGGTTAGATTCTTGAGTAGTTAATTGCTTGTGCTTCCCTTTCAAAGCAGGCATCAATATATACAAATTTTTATCTTCGAGATATTGTCTTATATCTCGAAAACCGCGATCGAGTACAAACTTCTTTCTTTTCTAGTAATGCACATAAACCATTCCCGTCTTGAATGATAGATTCTAGAATTTTTGCACCATTTTCATTAGCAGGATAAGGTCCGAGCATATCTACTACGTATCCATCAGTAGTACAAATCGTAAAATGTTTGCAAAGAGGAACTTTTTCTTGTGGCCAGAGAAAGATTTTCTTTGGTATTCGTTATTTGTACTTTCTTGGTGCCGGTGCCGCGGCCGGTGCCTGTACATAAAGAGCAGGAAAGGAGACGGCAGCATCTCAGAAGAATTGCCATCAGATAAGTTACTTACAATTTGACCATTCTAACCTCACTTTGATTGCCTATGAAGGACATATATCTTTGTGGATATTCTATTTTTTGTTTTCAGCGTCATGCCAGCACGGGACGAATCAATGGTTTTTCTTCTCCATGAACAAGCCGTGGCAGAAAAATAGGAGATGCAATGGAATTGGATCACAATAATCAAGTAATTACTTTATCATTATTTTTTCTCTATCGATATATTTCCTCTTTCGTACAATCACAAGTTCCAATTTATACACGACCTGTCAAACCTGAAGTGTACATGTACCTCACTTCTATTTCATCTCTTCTTCGTCTGGTGTAATGACGGTCAATGAGGAATCACTGATACCGATTAGGGTTCGAGGGTTGTTCCTTATTCTTTCTATCACAGTGGCATCGATATTTTGCTGCACCTGTATTCTTCTGGGACTTTCTAAAACAAGTATAGTTCGACTTTTTGAACACCCTGTATAAGATTTACTAACTCAAAAACCTTCGCGGATATGCGTCCAACTGTTCCCCAAATTTTCATCGCAATCGAATGAACGGTTTAGGAAGGCATAATAATCATCCGTACCGGTACTTTTTGAACACCCTGTATAAGATTTACTAACTCAGAAACCTTCGCGGGCATGCGTCCAACCATTTCCCAAATTTTCATCGCAATCTGTTGAACGGTTTAGGAAGGCATAATAATCATCAGTACCGGTACTTTTTGAACACCTTTTATAAGATTTACTAACTCAGAAACCTTCGCGGGCATGCGTCCAACCATTCCCCAAAGTTTCATCGCAATCGGATGAACGGTTTAGGAAGGCATAATAATCATCCGTACCTGTACTTCTTGAACACCCTGTATAAGATTTACTAACTCAGAAACCTTCGCGGGCATGCGTCCAACCATTCCCCAACTTTTCATCGCAATCGGATGAACGGTTTAGGAAGGCATAATAATCATCAGTACCGGTACTTTTTGAACACCTTTTATAAGATTTACTAACTCAGAAACCTTCGCGGGCATGCGTCCAACCATTCCCCAAAGTTTCATCGCAATAGGATGAACGGTTTAGGAAGGCGTAATGATCATCCGTACCGGTACTTTTTGAACACCCTGTATAAGATTTACTAACTCAGAAACCTTCGCGGGCATGCGTCCAACCATTCCCCAAAGTTTCATCGCAATCGGATGAACGGTTTAGGAAGGCATTTGATATTACCTTAAAGGTCACGGTCAAGGTCAAATCCAATACGACCACTGGGTGCCAAGGGAAAATCCTTAAAGTTTTGTATTAAACATTTTTCTCTAAAATGTTTTCCCGTTGAGATAATCCAGCTTGCGCGAATAGTATGCGCAGTAGCGCCACACACACACTGACGCAGTCACATCTACATGACTTACGTCTGACGCTCAATTTCCCAGGAAGGTCGTACCGCAGAACCATAGCATAGATGTTTACACATCAATAATTATAAAAACCCCATATAATTCAGCCCGAGCAAGTAGGTACAATCTTATCGAACTGTACCTTATCGTGGAGATCTTTCGACATAATGATTCCGAAACGTTTTTATCGAGAAATATATATTTCTAACACACATACGGTAGGGTTCACGAATATTATAAAATATCGCAGGAATGTTAGAGAAAAGTTACTTGCAAAAACGTGCTTTGTGGGGTGTAAATGATGATATATTGTAATTTCCATCGTTACACTAAAGGTGAAGAAGAGATGAAATAGAAGTGAGGTACATGTACACTTTACATTTGACAGGTCGGTATATAAATTGGAACTTGTGTGATAGTATAATACGAAAGAGGAAATATATCGATAAAAAAAAAATAATAATAAAATAGTTAATCCATTATTGTGTAATCTAGTTCCATTGTGTGTGTGTATCCCTTATTTTTCTGCCACAACTTTGATTGTTGATAGTGGATGGATCAATTAATAAATTTGATTTTTCTTCACTATCAACAATCAAAGTCGTGGCAGAAAAATAAGGGATACAATGGAATTGGATTACAATAATGGAGTAACTACTTTATTATTATTTTTTCTTTATCGATATATTTCCTCTTTCGTATTATACTATCACAAGTTCCAATTTATATACTGACCTGTCAAACGTGAAGTGTACATGTACCTCATTTCTATTTCATCTCTTCTTCGCCTCTGGTATAACGATGGAAATTACAAAATATCATCATTTACACCCCACAAAGCACGTTTTTGCAAGTAATTTTTCTGTAACATTCCTGCGATATTTTACAATATTCGTGAACACTACCGTATGTTTTAGAAATATATAAATATTTCTCGATAAAAACGTTTCGGAATCATCACGTCGAAAGATCTCCTTGATAAGGTATAGCGCGATAAGATTGTATTTGTCAGGGCTGAATTATATAGGGTTTTTATAATTATTTTAGGAAGTCCCAGAAGAATACAGGTGCAGCAAAATATCGATGCTTTGTGCTAGAAAGAATAAGGAATAACCCTCGAACGAGTATTCGAGCTGTGGCAACAGAGGTTAGAATGAGCAAGTCCACAGTTGGGAGGATGTTGAAGGATGAAAATTTTCATCCATTTAAAGTGACGCACGTCCATATATTACAAATTTTAACTTTACTTGCAGATTTCTTCTCTCAACTCGCTCATGGATGTAGAAGAAAATATTTCCAAAAGCGTGGTGAACACCATGAAGAAATATGTAACAA
The DNA here is from genome assembly GCA_963678675.1 of Xiphydria camelus. NCBI lineage: Eukaryota > Metazoa > Arthropoda > Insecta > Hymenoptera > Xiphydriidae > Xiphydria > Xiphydria camelus. Next base: position 13,908,687 of record OY783200.1, read on the forward strand.
AAGATCTGGCTGTTAAATTCACGAACGTCCGCAAAGCGTCTAGCAAGTTTCTCCTTAAAGAGTTCAGGCTCCAAGGTGAGAGTGATTAATATTTTTTCATGTAAATTATTGTTTTTGAAATATATTTACGAAGTAAAAACCTTTCAAAGTAATGATTGCAATACATCATTTTGTAATGTTTTTTGTCAGATGCTGTAACTCGAAGGAGCAGCAAGGAAGCCCCTTCTTCAGAGAAGGCAGCCATCGAGGCCATTGGATCGGCTTTGGCTTATGCAGGGGACTGGGACGGAGAACGACGAGAAGGCAGGGAAGTCCAACGCGGAGCGTGGCATTCGTGAAGCCGAGGTGGCAACGCCGGGGGCGAGAATACGACAGACGACGGCGCGAGAACGAGTAGCTGCAGCGAGTAGTTTTTAGTCTCTTAAAGCGCGTTGCCACGAGTCGACTCAAGTCGAACGACTTGGTAGTTCGACCGTATATAGTCGACTTAAAATTTCTTTGTTATTAGTCGAATCGAACGAAGTAGCTCGTCTTGCGACTTCATGCGATTCGACTCATAACAAAGAAATTTTAAGTCAACTATACGGTCGAACTACCAAATCGTTCGACTTGAGTCGACTCGTGGCAAAACGCGCCATTTTTAGCTTGCCCGGTCTGCTCACGACTTCGAGCTTGTTTTCTTTTGCATAGTGTATATACAGGGTGTTAATTAATAATAGGCCGTAATTGCAAGGGCACATTACTGAATCAATTTGCAGTAGAAAAGTTCATATTAACATGTGTCCTAAAATGTCTGGTTTTCAAGATACAGGACGTCAAAGTTTCAAAAAAATCGGTTTTTTAATATCTCCACGATCTTTGTGCCGATTTTGTTGACATTTGGCACTGTTGTTTATTGTAATAAGACGCTAACTTACCACTACCTAGAAGATAATTATGAGTTCCAGTGGCGTCCCGGGGGACAATCAAACGAATAATATTGACAAAAAAAGTGTACACCACTGACTTTTTAAAAAATTTCATATTTTTTTCAGACTAAGCAGCTAAAAATACAACTTTTTTGTCTCTTGACATTATTTCGTACCTCACTTCGTTTTTGAGGAAAAAAAATATTCGTGAGACTGTCCCCGGGAAGCCACTGGAACTCATAATTATCTTCTAGTTAGTGTTAACTTAGCATCTTATTACAATAAACAACAGTGCCAAATGTCAACAAAATCGGCACAAGGATCTTTGAGATATTATTAAAAAACCGATTTTTTAAAATTTTGACGTCCTGTATCTTGAAAATCAGACATTTTAGGACACATGTTAATATGAACTTTTCTACTGGAAATAGATTCAGTAATGTGCCCTTGCAATTACGGCCTATCATTAAGTAACACCCTGTATATTTAAATAAATATAGTGTATGAAGTGTAGTGTATATAGTGTATGTGTGATAGAGCCCTAAAAACTCTACTATAATATTATTATTATTTCTTACTGTATGGCCTTGGCCTTTTACATTATTAATCGCACCCTAATCCCACTTGCATATAAATCTATAAAATATGAAAATAGAAAATTCTTAAATTGTACTTATGAAAAACTAAGGAAACCCGCGCGTAAGATTTGTATCAATCATTGTTCCGCTTGAATACGTTTATATTTTACTTTCGTACATTTTATGAGAAAATATAAAATCTTATTAATTATTATTAATCTTATTATTCATTAAAAGTAACATTTCAGGTTGATTGGGCATAAATAGGGTTGCCCCCAATTGGGGCCCAATTGGGCGGCCCAAATTGGGCATAGGTTGGGCGGAGCGTTACAAGCCCAACGAAAGCCCAATTGGGCACTGATTGGGCTGCCCAATTGGCGCCCAACTAGTAATTGGGCAGCCCAATTGGGGCCCAATGAACATTTCCACACGGGGTGTTTCAAAATTCAGTACAAATATTTGAAGGGCGTATTTTTGAGATCAAAATAAGACTTTTTTTTTCTTCCTATAAACATGTGTCCTAAAATACACCCCCTCCGAGCTACAGCCATCTTAATTTTAATTTAAAAAATCGATTTATGGGAATTTTAGGTCAACAAAACGATTAGAACACTCGTCCTTCAAATTTTTAGAACATTTGATGCATAATTATTGCAACCACAGTTTAAATTTCGATTTTTTCGTGTAAACTTTACTACATAAACGATCCCCCGTTCGTTCATCGGCGATCATCTCTAAAACGGTGTTATATCAAAAAAATGCAAGAGCTCAAAAGTTTAAATTTTCGTCTGTCCGACCAGATAGTCGTACTTATTTTATAAATTTCAAAACGGAGACATAAAATTCCGGTCATTAAATGTGCATACCCCCCTCAATCCCCCCCCCCTCAAATTATGTTTATGCCGTTTTAGAGGTAAAAAATCAGTAGAACGTCCGAAACAGCAGTGGCTTGCAAATTTTTAAGAAATTTTATGAATAATTGGTCAGAATTGAAAATAATCAATTTTTTTAAATGACAATTAAGATGGCTGTACCTTGGAGGGGGTGTATTTTAGGACACATGTTTATAGGGAAAAAAAGTCTTATTTTGATCTCAAAAATACGGCCTTCAAATATCTGTACTGAATTTTGAAACACCCTGTATATCAACCAGCCTCTGATCAGATATGACCACATATGATTACATGTGAGTGATTTAGGCTTATATTTGATCAGATCTGAATGATATGGGGCTATATCTGACCCGATATGAACACATTCAAGTAAGAGTCACGCACGCGTCCCTGAGAGTTTACATATATGAAATATGTGAATGTGAGTGAGAACGCCAATTAACTCAGATGAACGTACTTATGAGGGTTTCTTTGTCAGACACAATACTGCCTAAGAAAAAATAATTTTGCTCCTTTACAACTCGAAACGTATCTTGTAGTTATACCCAAGGACCATGAATTTGTCCGACTCGCTTTCAAAATCTACGAATTTTAAAGCTCGTGAGATTGGTTGAAAAAAATAATTCTACTTATCATCGACCTTAAATTTCATGGATTGAAAGCGGGTCGGATAGATTCATCGTCTTTGGGTATACCTTACGCAGGAGCGCGTAGTGGATGAAAACTCGATGTCACTGCCCGATTAACGAAGTTAAGGGGGTCGTCCACCTTCGAGTCGAAAATGAAATCCTATTTTCAGGAATTAATTGAAAAGGAACTACTGAAGATAATTGAGTAAATTTTTTTTTCTCTTATTGATAGATACTTCGCCTTTTAAAACGTATTTTTGAAAATTAATAATAATTGCACTCGCGGCCTTGGAACGTCCTTGAACTCGTCGCTGCAGAAATGTCATAGGCAACTTTGTGGTAAGTCTTCGGCCATCTGAGTTGTCTAAAATCAAAAAACAAAATATGTCTTTAATTTGTGTTACGTTGGCTATGTTTTCCCGAGTACGATTTTCAAATTTTCGTTTTGTTCCATTTTTAGAGCCTCTGATAGGTCAAAAGAATAGGTCGGAATTCGAATTTTTTACAAACAATTGCGTAATTCTAACAAATTTCAATATAAAAAAATTTTCCTTCGGGAAAACATAGCCAACGTAACACAAATTAAAGACATATTTTGTTTTTTGATTTTAGACAACTCAGATGGCCGAAGACTTACCACAAAGTTGCCTATGACATTTCTGCAGCGACGAGTTCAAGGACGTTCCAAGGCCGCGAGTGCAATTATTATTAATTTTCAAAAATACATTTTAAAAGGCGAAGTATCTATCAATATAAGAGAGAAAAAATGTACTCAATTATCTTCAGTAGTTCTTTTTCAATTAATTCCTGAAAATAGGCCTTCATTTTCGACTCGAAGGTGGACGACCCCCTTAAGCAGCAAAATGTACGGATAGTAGTTAGATCGGCGACAGCTCAGGATGAAGGTGGACTCGTTTTTTTTTTCAATAATATATTAACTTAGGTATAATATAAACCGTTGGTTTATTTGCTATTTAGCAATTTATTTTCGATTTTATCAATTCATTAACACATTCGCTACCACGTGTGATATATATTATGTGACACGTAGTATGGACAAATGCCCATGGTGGTAGCGAACGGGTTAAGTTATCTAAACCGATTTGTTCAGATCTGGTCAAATATAGTCATGTCTGATAGGATACGATTATATAAATACAAATTTCGGATCTGATCAGATTTAAGTGATCATCTATATTATGATCATATAATTATGATTACATACATTTTTTTATCTCTTGGGAGTCGTTCAATATTTATGCAATATTTAAGTTACATGAATAATTTATATTCAAGTAAATATTATTAAGTCAATATTTACAACTTTTAATATTTTTTAATAATCTTAGTCCATACAAAGCTAGTTTATAACTTGAGTGTTTCGTCTATTAGTATAATTTCTTTTGTGAACAGTCAATTGTATGCATTAGAACGTGAAATATTTTATTAAGTATTAAAATTGAAAATAAAAACTATTATAGAGGATGGCAGTATATTCAAGCGATAACGACGTCATAATAAACATGTTTCTATGGAAAGAATGATTAAATAAGACCAGATTATGTATAATCAAGAGACACGGCAGTGTCTCGCGGCATGTTCGTTCAAGTAGTTTCGCGCTCAGACACGACAGCGCTGATGTCGCGAGCGCACCCATGTCTCTTTACACCACAAATGTCTGCCCCCTGCACCCCTCAATTTTTACATCGAATTTTCTCAATAAATATACGGTTATAACCAACAATATGCTTAGTTACGCCATATAAATTGACTATTCTCTATTAATAGAGACCAGAATAAATGTTATAAGTTACATATTAACAGAGATTCTTCCTTAGCAACGCGAAGACACGCTCCTTGTGCCTAAAAGTCGAGAATCCGATTTCTCGGGCGATATATATATGTCAAAATCTCACAAAAATTCCTCATAGCTTCGGGGATAGTCGGCCATGATCGGAAATGTGTACATAGATGCGGCCACACGCATACGCTATCAAATGTATGTGAGTGTGTGAGAGAATATATTCCTTAAATGTTGGGTATTTTCAAAATTAATAAAATATTTCCATTCGCGAAACGATTAACCTCGCGTTTATTTCGATCCTTGGACGCGCTTGTTAATAAAATGTAAAAATTCAATTTAATCGGAGTTATGAATCTCAATAGTGGTGAATGTGACAGATGCTCCGTATAGTTTAATAATCGTTTGTATTTTGTTTGTGTTTTGTTTGTCATTCATCGAACATAGACAGCAGAAAAGGAGTCGAAATGCAGATAAGTTAATTTCTGAATTACTTCATTTAACCTCATTTTGATAATCTATAAAGAATACATATCTTTGTGGTCACTTCTTTTTTTCTTTCAGCATTGCATATGAGGACGGGACAAACTCTTTGAGGACTAAGCGGAATTAATCTTTCTACATATTGCAGAATCCAAGTCGTGGGAGAAGAACAAAAACATCGGAGTAACTACAATATCGGGGTAACTATAATACTTTATTTCTATTTTTTCTCATCGGTGCTTGCCCTCTGCCTTCCTACTACAAGTTTCGATTTATATACTAAATTTTATTTTATTTTTAGTTCATCGCTTCCACTCCATCGCCTTCTACTTCTTCAACCCAGTGAGGATTTCTCACGGACCAATAGTGGGCGTTGTGATTATTCATTAATCCTTCGTTGTAGAATTTCGATTCATCTGTGAACAAAATCTTCTGACGAACGAGGGATCGTCCACTTGCCGTTCCAAAAACCAGTCGGAATAGTTCATTCGTCGAGCTGGATCTGCTTTCTCTGGTGCATGTATGTACTTCATTTTATATAAAAGGATGAAAATTCTTTTCTATTTCTTATAGTCTTATTCTCTCTAGGAGAGCATCGATGTTCCACTGCTCTTGTATTCTTTCAGGTCTTTCTAAAATAATTATAGAAATCACATATATAATTCAGCTCTGACAAGTACAATCTTATCGAGCTGTCTTATCGAGCTGTATCTTTCAATGTAATGATTCCAAAATGTTTCTATAACGTTTTGCAACTTTGTGAATTTATCGAGAAAGATATATTTCTAACATAGGGTAGTGTTCAAAAATATTGCAAAATATCGCAAGAATATCAGAAAAATTACTTGTAAAGACGTGTTTTATGGGATGTAATTTCTTAATTAAATATTTGTTAAGATAATTTAACATAAATCTTACTTTCGTAATTTCTGTTGGTTATGAGACTGCTGGATTGCCGTACCTTTGGTCCAATATTGAAAATAAATCTTCTCAAGGCTGAATACGACTTGGGCATGTTTCAGTGCACAATTAGCTAGATCCAGCTCGACGAATGAACTATTTCGACTGGTTTTTGTAACGTCAAGTGGACGATCCCTCGTTCGTCAGAAGATTTTGTTCACAGATGAATCAAAATTCTACAACGACGGATTAGTGAATAATCACAACGCCCACTATTGGTCCGTGAGAAATCCTCCTATATATAAAATCCATCCTTATATATAAAAAGTAAAAGGCATCATTTGAAAGGGAAATTATTGTAAATCAAGTGACTACAAAGTTCGACTAAACAAATTTATAAAAAAAATTTTAATAAAAAAGAACTTGCCGCGTTTAAGTTTTCATATTTTGTCCACTATACCGAATAATTGGCAGTGCTTGGACGGTTCTAGAGTGATTCATAAATTGCACTGCCGAAGTCAAATTCAGAGAAATTCAGAAGGCCCCCGCCTGATCGGTTTCTCGTGCGACATTCGGAGGTACCTATACTGGTGGTATCATATAAGAGTGTATGAATTTATTTAAAATCATAAGTGCATAAACGTAGAATATAATTCTGTGTCTGAATTTTTTATTTTGAAGTAAAGAACGCGGCAAGTTCTTTTTTATTAAAATTTTTTAATAAATTTTTTTAGTCGAATTTTGTAGTCACTTGATTTACAATAATTTCCCTTTCAAATGATGCCTTTTACTTTTTATATATAACTCTTGAACATGGCGATCTTAATTGATTTCAAATCTTTTTTGGAGAGTATTTTACGTATCAATTTTTGTTGGCACTGAATGCCGCCTTTTTTTACAGAGAATCTGTTTTTGTGGGGGGATTTCACTACTTTTTGGAATTCATTCATGAGGAGAATGCGTACATGTAGGAGAATAGCTTTTTATTACCACAAAATTAAAGTTTCACATTTTATACCGATATGAGCCAATTAATTATAACCACGTTACTTTTGATTTATTCTGGTGATATTTTGAAAGGGATTTATAGACTAGAGAGCCCTTATATTTTTCACTTTGTCTGTTAGACATCTAGATTTCAACCATGTTTATAACAAATATAGATGTCATTTTTTAGACATATAGACATCTTGTTGATATCTGACAGATTTACGTATCAATTTTTGTTGGCACTGAATGAACACATGCCGCCTTTTTTTTACAGAGAATCTGTTTTTGTGGAGAGATTTCACTACTTTTTTTTTTGGAATTTGTTCATCAGGAGAATATGTACATGTAGGAGAATAGCTTTTTATTATTAAGTATTATTGCAAAACGAGTAGGTTAGAAGATTTTCATGAAGACTGACGATTTTCTGACATGTCATCTCGTACAGGTGCAACCGAAGAGGATCTAGCTCATGTCCTGTCCGTAAAAAGATGACTCGATGGATCGGAGAATGTCAGGCTTGTCACCGAGCCCCTTTCACCCATAGTACTTTCATTGCAATATGCGATTTTCGTTTCAACTATTCCTGCTCTAAGTAACTTTTACTTCTTTCAAAGCATTTACCTCTTGTACGAATTGTTGGTCGTAGGGGGCAACGATCAATGATTGTGACTAATCGTAGACAAATTATTCCTGCGATGATGTTCCAGTTGCAAAGTACACTAGCAAGTCAGCTTACAGCATCCGATGTTTAGTATCAACTTCCCTCTTTTGGAACACCCATCACCCGAGCATAATCACGATTATGTTAACGTTAATTGCAGAATAGACCGTGAGCTCGGGCACATTATCGCAGTAGTAGTTCGGCACACCAATTGTGCCTTTTAGTTTTAATAGACGAACTTGTCTACGACGAGTCTCTATTATCGATCGCTGCCTCCTACCACGAACAGTTCATAAAAGGTTATTACCTTGAAAGAAGTAAAAGTTATTTAACGCTGGAATAGTTGAATGAAACGAGAAGCGCGTTTTGCAATTAATGTACCGTGGGTAATAGGCACTCGGTGACAAGCCTGACACTCTCCGATGTCCATCGAGTCATCTTTTTACGGACAGGACACGAGCTAGATCCTCTTCGGTTGCACCTGTACGAAATGACATATCAGAAAATCGTGAGTCTTCACGAAAATCTTTTAACCTACTCGTTCTGCAGTAATACTTACAATTAATATTACTGTAAGTTGAAGCAACAGTTATATCAAAAATCGGACACCGATTCGTATAGTTTTAAGAAATCCTTTTGCATGCACCGCTGAAATTTCGCCCTTACTCGTAAATAAATGTCCAGCACAGCATCGATATTTTGCTGAACCTATATTCTTCTGGGACATAAAAACCCTATATAATTCAGCCCTAACAAGTACAACCTTATCGAGCTGTACCTTATCGAGGAGATCTTTCAACGTAATGATTCCGAAATGCTTCTATGCTGTTTTGCAACATTCGCGAATTTATCGAGAAATATATATTATGAGTAAAGGAATGTTTCTAACATACGGTAATGTTCACGAATATTGTAAAATATCGCAGGAATGTTACAGAAAAGTTGCTTGCAAAAACGTGTTTTGCGGGGTGTAAATGATGATATTTTGTAATTTCCATCGTTACACCAAAGGCAAAGAAGAGATGAAATAGAAGTGAGGTACATACATGTACACTTCACGTTTGACAGGTCGGTATATAAATTGAAACTTGTGATAGTATATTATGAAAGAAGAAAAACTTATATCGATAAAGGAAAAATAATAATAAAGTAGTTACTCCATTATTGTAATTTAATAACATTGTGTGTGTATCACTTATTTTTCTGCCACGACTTTAATTGCTGATAGCGAATAAAAATCAAATTTATTGTTTGATCCATCCACTATCAACAATCAAAGTCGTGGCAGAAAAATAAGGGATATATAATGGAATTGGATTACAATAATAGAGAGTAACTACTTTATTATTTTTTTTTTCTTTATCGATATAAGTTTTTCCTCTTTCGTATTATACAATCACAAGTTTCAATTTATATACCGACCTGTGTCAAACGTGAAGTGTACATGTACCTCACTTCTATTTCATCTCTTTTTCGCCTCTAGTGTAACGATGGATTACAAAATATCATCATTTGCACCCCACAAAGCACGTTCTTGCAAGTAACTTTTCTGTAACATTCCTGCGATATTTTACAATATTCGTGAACACTACCGTATGTTGGAAATATATACTTCTCGATAAAAACGTTTCGGAATCATTATGTCGAAAAATCTCCTCGATAAGGTATAGTCCGATAAGATTGTACTTATATTCGGGCTGAATTATATAGGGTTTTTATAATTATTTAGTAAGTTCCAGAAGAATATAGATGCAGCAAAATATCGATGCTCTGCTAGAAAGAGTAAGGAATAACCCTCGAACGAATATTCGGTCTATGGTAAGAAAGGTTAGAATCAGAGGTTAACAAGTCTACGGTTCGGAGGATATTAAAGGATATTCATCCATTTAAAAAGTGACGTACGTCCATGCACTCGAGACAGCAGATCCAGCTCGCCGAATGACCTGATGCAGCAGGTTCTTGGAACAACAAGTAGATGATCCCTCGTTCGAAAGAAACCCCCTCGGGTTCGCATACGCTCAAATACGATACGACAAATTGTAAATAACACAAACAATTTAAAATATACTGAACTAACTAAACGTAGAAACTAAGATTATATTAATCTAAGTTAACCAATTCTAATAATGACAGAATTAAGAAAAATGATATATTTCCTCTTTCGTATTATACTACCAATTTATATACCGACCTGTCAAATACAATGAATGCAACTAATGTAACTGGTTCTTGTTGGAACAACAAGTGGATGATCCCTCGTTGGAAAGAAATCTCTTCGGGTTCGCAAACGATCTGTAACAAATTGTAAATTACACAATTATATGCAGCATTTCACTTTTAAAATATACCGAACTTACTCAGCGTAAAAATTAAGAACCAATTTATATACCGACCTGTCAAATGCAATGAATGCAACTAATGCAACTGGTTCTTGTTGGAATAACAAGTGGATGATCCCTCGTTTGAAAGAAACCTCCTCGGGTTTGCATACGATCTGTAACAAATTGTAAATTACATAATCATATGCAGCATTACACTATTTAAAATATACCGAACTTACTCGAGCGTAGAAATTAAAAAAACTATATCTGAGTTAATAAATTCTATTCTAATAATGACAGAATTATTAAAAATGATATATTTCCTCTTTCTCGTATTATACTACGTTATTCAGCACTTATCTGCCTAATCGGTATCATTAATTTCTCATTGACCGTCGTTACACCGGAGACGAAGAAGAGATGAAATAGAAGTGAGGTACGTGTACACTTCAGGTTTGACAGGTCGGTGTGTAAATTGGAACTTGTGATAGTACGAAAGAGGAAGTATATCGATAGAGAAAAATAGTGATAAAGTAATTACTTGATTATTGTGTGATCCAATTCTATTTCATCTCCTATTCGGCTACGGCTTGTATTGATGACTGACAAGAAGAAAACCCTTCGATTTTTCCCGTGCTTGCATGACCTTGAAAACAAAAAATTGAACGAACACAAAGATATTGTCCTTCCATTGAAAGTGAGGTTAAAGCTGTCAGATGGAAATTAAACTTATCTGATGGCAATTCTTCTGAGACCGTCTCCTTTTCTACTCCTTTCTTGATGCACAGGCAACTAGAGAAAAATACCACTGCATCCGTCCACTATCTCGATATGAAAAAAATCCAAACGGTTATCAAGCTATCACATTCACCACTATTGAGATTCACTACTCCGATTACACTGAATTTTTACTTTCTATTAACAAGCGCGTCCGAGGATCAAAAAAATGTGAGGGAAATCGTTTCGCGAATGGAAATATTTTATTAATTTTGAAAAACAACAAAACATTGAAGGAATATATTCTCTCACACAGTCTCATATACATTTGATGGCGTATGCGTGTGGCCACATCTGTGTACACATTTCCGACCATGGCCGAATATCGCCGAAGACAGGCGGAAGTTTTGTGACATTTTGACATATATATATCTCCCGAGAAATCGGATTCTCGACTTTTGAGGCGCGAGGGGCGTGGCTTCGCATTGCTAAGGAAAAATCTCTACTAATATGTGACTTACAACATTTACTCTGGTCTCTGTCGATAGAGAATAGTCGATTTATATGGCGTAACTAAGCATAGTTTTGGTTATAACCGTATATTTATTGAGAAAATTCGATGTTAAAATTGAGGGGTGAAGGGGGCAGACATCTTTCCTGTAAAGATACACGGGTGCTCGCGGCGACAGTGCTGGCGGCGTCGTTCTGACGACTTGAATGAACATGCCGCGAGACACTACCGTGTCTCTTGATATGTCAGAAAATCGTGAGTTCATGAAAATCTTCTAACCTACTCGTTCTGCAGTAATACTTAATAATAAAAAACTATTCTCCTACATGTACATATTCTCCTGATGAATAAATTCCAAAAAAAGTAGTGAAATTCCCCCACAAAAACCGATCCTCTGTAAAAAAGGCGTCATGTTCATTCAGTGCCACCAAAAATTGATACGTAAAATACTCCCCAAAAAAGATTTGAAATCAATTAAGATCGCCATGTTCAAGATTTATATATAAAAAGTAAAAACCATCATTTGAAAGGAAAATTATTGTAAATCAAGTTACTAAAAAATTCGACTCAAAAATTTATTAAACAATTTTAATAAAAAAGAACTTGCCGCGTCTTTTCCTTCAAAATAAAAAATTCAGACACCGAATTATACTCTGTTTATGCACTTATGATTTTAAATAAATTCATACACTCTTATATGATACCACCAGTGGACAAAATATGCACTCTCTCTCTCTCTCTCTCTCTCTCTCTCTCTCTCTCTCTCTCTCTCTCTCTCTCTCTCTCTCTCTCTCTCTCTCTCTCTCTCTCTCTCTCTCTCTCTCTCTCTCTCTCTCTCTCTCTCTCTCTCTCTCTCTCTCTCTCTCTCTCTCTCTCTCTCTCTCTCTCTCTCTCTCTCTCTCTCTCTCTCTCTCTCTCTCTCTCTCTCTCCCTCTCCCTCTCCCTCTCCCTCTCCCTCTCCCTCTCCCTCTCCCTCTCCCTCTCCCTCTCCCTCTCCCTCTCCCTCTCCCTCTCCCTCTCCCTCTCCCTCTCCCTCTCCCTCCCCCTCCCCCTCCCCCTCCCCCTCCCCCTCCCATCCCCCTCTCCCTCTCCCTCTCCCTCTCCCTCTCCCTCTCCCTCTCCCTCTCCCTCTCCCTCTCCCTCTCCCTCTCCCTCTCCCTCTCCCTCTCCCTCTCCCTCTCCCTCTCCCTCTCCCTCTCCCTCTCCCTCTCCCTCTCCCTCTCCCTCTCCCTCTCCCTCTCTCTCTCTCTCTCTCTCTCTCTCTCTTTTAAACGCGGCAAGTTCTTTTTTATTAACATTTTTTAATACATTTTTTAGCCGAATTTTTTAGTAACTTGATTTACAATATTTTTCCTTTCAAATGATGCCTTTTACTTTTTATATATAAATCTTGAACATGGCGATCTTAATTGATTTCAAATCTTTTTTGGGGAGTATTTTATGTATCAATTTTTGTTGGCACTGAATGAACATGACGCCTTTTTTACAGAGGTATATATTACACAGGGTGTTCTGACAAGGCATTGAGTTTATATGTATGTATTCGCAATTAAATATTTCTCTCTCAACAGTGACCACTGGTAAAATCTATTCATCCTAGTTTCTACTAAAATATCTACGTATGTTGACCTGTGTTAAAAATTTATGTAAAGTTTTTAGTCAAATCAGTAGATATGCTGTTGACTGAAATCGGCCCAAGGTATTTTGACGTTTAGCAAATTTTCTTTTTGTAATGTCAACTTCAATCAAATTTCACCATATCAGTCACTTGAATCTTTATCGAGAATTGTATACCATCGAGATTGAATTGAATACGAGTCGACTTTCGGAACTGGTCCGGTCTAGTTCGGTTAACACGTTCGTCGCCCAACGCGATTCGGTTGAGTTTCTCACGGGGCCCAAATCTGACTGTCGCACTATGGGCGGAAACACCGAAAAGTTAACGGATTAACCTGAATTCGTTAACTTTTCAACATTATAAAGGATCCATTTTATCATAAATATAAGTTAATAAGAAGTATTCTACTATAATGTGTATATTTTTAATATTTCTATGTTGTATATCCTAAATTTATATTTTAGTGTTTATTCCATTAAATTCCTTTTAAAAATCCAACTGAAAATCAAGTTTAACTTGAACAAGAAGAGCGTCACCCGTACTTGGATGACGGAGCCTCCACGGAAGCACACCCGTCACCCAGATATGGGTGACGCGGCGACGAACGTGTTAAATGTCAACGCTTCAATTGATCGAGCGAAGCTTAAGCGAAAATCGTAAATCGTTGAGTAAAGGCTGATTTTTAACATACATAGATCAACCCAAAATTCGGTCGATTAAGTTCTACTATAAATCGATAGTAGATATAATTGACATTCTGTACCGAAGTATCAAGTGGCAAACACAGTTTCACATTGTATGAGAAATAGATCGTTTCGTTTTGTACCTCTTATCTATTTGAGGTTTCGTGAGGCACAGGCGCACCAAGTTGTTGTAAAAAAGAAGTTATATGTGAAGGAATACGCATGTTTTTTTTTTCCAAAATCTCCGAGGCTTAATCGTATTCAGATTGGTGAACGTACTTGGCAATATAATTTGATTTCAATACTTTTGCAGGTGGAATTATTATTTAACTTATTATTTAGATAATTTTTCATACAAATTTTGCACGTTTTTTAGAGGAGAACCCGTATGTACTTAGCACATCTTTTTTAGATTGATGTTTTTGTAGGAATTTCACATCTTTTTTCAAATGTTGCTTGTATCCTCAGAAATTTTGTCTCTATTTTTAAAGAATTTAGTATTACTTCTGAACTCTTTTTATAAATTGAAGAATTGAAGACACATTTGGCTATATTCCCTAACTTCAGTCCTTTTTTAAGTATAATAATAATAATAATAATAATTATTATTATTATTATTAATTACACGAGACCATTTTTATCGGTTTAATTTTGGATGTAATGCTTTTGTTCCTTTCACTTTTTTAAAGGATTTTGTCTAGCCAAATTTCTATACATTTCTAATACATCGCGCAATGGAATAAAAAAATATATTGCAACTTTTTTGATACCGTAAAGAGAGAGAGAGTGGGGTTACTTTGCTCCTTACGGGGTTACTTTGTGCCACGCGTGGAAGAAGATTAAATTATTTATACCTTCAAGACGTAGTTATCTTCCATAAAATTGAGATCAGTGTAATGAGGGTGGCTTATATTATATATATATATAAATGGCGTTAATATATACCACTAGATTGTAGTTTCCACACCATTAGCAGCACGTAACCTCAAATTAAATCTTAATAGTAGAATGTGATCAAATTTTTGTTCGTAAAAATCTCTGTATCCAAAAGTTATTATTATGAAACATAAACAGGTAAATATGTGCATACTGAATTTCTAATATTCTCTTTTCTCATTGCTAATAAAATTTTTGTTAATTTCGTATCAGAAAAATCAAATTTGGGTAACTGTGAAACGACTCATATTTCTGGCAATTGTGGGATTACTTTGCTCCATGGGTTTTTGGCGGAGCGAAGTAACCCCACGACTTAAATTATTCCAACGGCCATACTAAACACGATTTACTTATTAAAGCAATGCCTAGAACCTACCAAGGAAAAGAAATTAAATAGTTACTCAATATTTTTCAGCCAGCTATTAGTACCATAAGCTTTTTAAGCTATTTTGTAAGAATAGTCAACATATGAAATTTGTATGTACCCACTATCAATTTATTTAATAACTTTTTCCGTATTCTGTGCGAAAAATGGTGCAAAGTAACCCCACTTTAGGTATTACTGAGGTAGAAATAGAAAAAAATGGCTTTTTCTACTCTCTTATGAATTTATTTGTACCAGAATACATTAGTTTGTCGCTACTTTTGAATGCAAATTAATAGTTGAAGGGTACAGGAATAAAACAGGGAATATCCACTTTTCGTCGAAAATTGGGTTTTCATCGCTATTTATATAGTACCTATTTTATGTGTACTTTTTGGTGGTAGGACTGTTACAGGAATAAAACGATAGATGTCCACAGAAAATGCAAATAAAATATTGGTATACAGGCATAAAACAAGAGACCTCCAAGCTTAAAAAGCTTAATTTCTCAAGATTTTGTTTTTGTGACATTCCCTGTTTTATTCCTGTACCCTTCAATTATCTTATTCTTTAGTTATTTATATAGATTTAACCGTGAAATGCTATTTTTTTGCAATTGGAGGATGTATTGTTACGTTTTCTAAAATAAAACATATTTAAAGACGACTTTTTGACTGTTTTAATCATACAGAAATATTATTTGGAACAAAGTCAATCAAATGTGCGGGATAACTTTACTCCACACAACGTATAGCCCACATTACAAAGTAAGATTCAAACTGGGGTAAAGTAAACCCCTCCACTGGAAGACTTTACGCCACTTTCTAATAAAAAAAATTAATAGTGACAAGTAACTTTTTGCATAATTGACCATTAAGCAATGCTCAGTAATCTCTCTTTTATTTCTGGTGGGATATTGACGTACGTTTTATTTTTTTAAAGTCTTTCTTTGATTAGTTCTCATATTCGATAAATAAAACGGAGTAAAGTAGCCCCGGTTTACGATAAATTGTTTTTTATACATTTCATATAAACACACTACTGTATAGTCATGACAAGATTTTGCAAGGGTACGGAATAAAGAATAAGTAGAATACTGAAGTCTACACGGAAATCAAAACCGCAGAAAAATAAATGAAAGTACAACAGATTTTTCTGTAAATTAGATTTAATGTCTTTTTCTATAATACTTTAAATGTTTGCGGGTGTACAAATTAGCGATACATCTAGAATAAAGCGACTGGATTTGATACCGGTGAAATGTATGAAAATAAAATACATAATGTTGACGTGTGTCATTTTTATAGGTATAAGTCCCTTAGCGTAGATAGGCATTAGAGAGCGCGTAAAGGTACGTACAAACCGGCCAACAAAGTGTTGGCAACAGGTTGGCAACAGGCGGAACAAGTTGGCAACATAGATGTTGCCAACATCAACTCGTATCTGGATACAGTATTACAACGAGCTTTGACAAAAGTATATTTATTTTACAGTTTCAAGATATTAATTTTCATGAAACTCGTACAATCAAATAGGTCGGTTTTGAACGTATAAAATAAAGTGAAAAAACTGTTTTCATGAGAAAAATGTATATTTTATTAGCATGGGGTCCACTGGACCCCGTGTGACCACTATGGATTAATAAATTATTAATAAATTGTCTGTCGTATATTCGCTCAAATGCTCTTCGCATTTCGTCCGTAGACCGGCGTGAGGGAGAAATTCGACACTCCTCGGGCCCTTAAAGCCATAAATTAGATCCGGGAAAGTTCCTCATTACCACAGGGTCGAAGAGCGACCAGTTAGTTTGAAAACTTGCGAGCGACCGGAACAGCTCGCAAATAAAGTTAATGCATTGTTTGTCTTCCCTTACCAATTGGTATAATTTTATTTATCCTAAACCCACCACGCAAGATTAATTTGGCGCGTAGTCCGTCGCGCAAAGACGGAACATTGTTTATTAGAATAGATATTGCGGGAAACGGCTTATTTCGATTCGTCCGTTAATTAACCTTTTCCGGAAAGGGTGTGCGACGGAAAACAGACTCTAGTCTTTATGACTGTCCCGTCGTTTGACGGAAAGGATCGGAAGCGTTGAACCCCGTCCGCGACGGTCCCTGCCACATGTGGTCCCTGCCGGGCCGTGTCAAGTGGGCGGTAGTATATTTATTTGTATGTACTAGCTTTGCTCCCCAACCCCCGGGGGGTAAGTACCTGGCTCCGCGCATCGGGTCCCAAGGTCGCCGGGGTTTTCGGCGACACGGTTTTATCCACGCATTTATTAAAAAACTATTTTATATAATAATATATAATAATAAAAAAGGAGAAGGAAAGGATTTGATCCAGTCAGTATTTTGACATGCCGTGCCGATGACGCGATTAACCACTTTCGTGCGTGGGTCGGAAAATTTACCGTCGCCGCGGCGACGATCTTGTCAAGAAATTTGCGTAGCGGCGGCGACGGCGGGAGTAGCTGAGCAGGCGAGGAATCCAATAAAAATTATATTATAGTCGCGGAGAGTTATTTATGATCGATGTGCTATTAAAAGTATTAAAAGAGGTATGAATCGACTTTCTGAAATTCCGTCCCTTTTGCGTGGATGTTGCGAGGATGTTGTCAACTTTTCCCATTTGAAATGGGAAACACGGATACCAGCAACAGGCGACCATTCTCTTTGATGTCATGCCGCCCGCTGTTGCTAGTCGATGGGAGACACGTGGGGATGAACGTGTTGCCAACATGTTGCCAACATTTGTTGGCTGGTCTGTACTGCTACGCTGTCGACGAGTATCTACCGACGAGTTGCCAACATGTTGCCAACACCGATATCGACGTGTTGCCAACATGTTGCCAACACTTTGTTGCCCGGTTTGTACGTACCTTAACATTCCCGGGCAGCATGCAGGAGACACTGGCCTGCTCGCGGGGGATTGGTTCGGCAGATCGTCAAGCACGTCACGTCGCGCCAATCAGGCGGACTGTCGCGAGTTGCCCCCACTCGACCGTCACCGGCCAATAGGGACCGATGACGGTCCCCCGCAGCGCTAGCGCGCTAGGTATATAGGAGCGTGCACACAGAGCGTGGGAGTCACTCGACATCCAGGACGGCTATTCTATCTTCTTCTTCTTCTTAGTGATGGCATCGACTATATAAACATAGTCATACAGCCACTATAGCTTGGTGAGTGGGGGTCGTGAGTGGGCAGAGGCCGCCACCTGTTAGGCGGGCGGTAGAAGCTCAAATCATAAGGTTAGTTCTGTTAATAAAGGCTGTGATGAGTGGGATTGTTTTTGGGTGATTGGCTATTAAGTTTTCAATGGAGGGAGGGGGAGGGATCTGAAGTCTCTGGAGTTGTCTCATGAGAGTCGCGCGTTGAGCAGAGTACAAGCTGCAGGACCACATTACGTGATTGATGTCAACCACCGGCTCTCCACAGTCACAGGGAAGAGCGGGGGCTAGATTCAGGCGAGACAGGCTTTGGGACAGCGAGTAATGGTTGCTTCTTATTCTGTTGACGGTGACAATTCCGTGTCTAGAAAGATTCAGTTTGGAGTACCAGGGAGGCTTCAACCGTTCGAAGTAGTGGGTAAAGAACAGATAGCCAGTGCGTGTCTTGGTTTTGTTAATATATCTTAGGAAGAGGGTGTCCGAGTATTCGTTGGCTTTGGGGAAAAGGTCGGAGTAGGGAATCTTGGGGATGGAGGGGGTGCCTTTTTTAGAGCCATTTTTGGCGGCCGAGTCGGCTGTTTCGTTCCCTGCAATGCCTTGATGGGCGGGAATCCAGACTAGGTGAATAGTTTGGGAGCTGGGATCAATGGAGTTGAGTTTATTGCGGATGCTGTAGATAAGTCTATTATTTTGATTTTTGAGGTTAGAAGAGACGATGGCTTGAAGGGAGCTTAACGAGTCTGTGAATATGTATGCTATAGGGATGCGGAGGTCTATGATTAGGAGGATGGTATGGAGGATGGCTGCAGCCTCAGCAGTGAACACTGAGGCGTCGGAGGGAATTTTGAATTCTAAGGGAGAGTCCATTTCTGGGGAGTGTATAGCGAAACCCACTCCTGAATCTGTTTTAGATCCAAGGACAAGGACAAAACAAGGAAAGAGTGAGGCGGATGGGTTTAGGGAGCTCAAATAAAGTTGGAAGTCTGCGTTGGGGCAAGGAGAGTTGGATTTGGTAAACTTTTTGCCTGTGATGCAGTCAATAAGGTCTAGAGGAGGTGGATTGGGTATGTATGAGTAGTATAGAGGTTTGGGGTGGGAATCGATACGGTCCTGGAGATGAAAGGTTTTAGTGAATAGTCTGTAAAGAATGAATTGTCTTGAGAGGAGGTTAGGGGGGTAGCGTTCCCTGGAATGGATATGAAGATAGCTTAGTTTATTGACTGTCGGGTGATTTTCTGTCGAGAATGTTCTGAGTAGAAATTTGTAAGCGCAGTTGATGAGTCGGATGTAAAGGGGAGGGGTATTGCTTTCGGCGTGCATGATATTAATGGGGGTAGAGCATCGGTACCCCAAGGCGAGTCGAATAGCTTGGTTTTGAATTTTTTGGAGTTTGCTTGTAATGGTGAAATCGTCTAGGTTAAAGCAGAAGGAGCCGTATTCTAGAGAGCTGCGGAGTAGGGATTTATAGAGGATTATCAGAGTGACTGGGTCGGCGCCCCACCAGGTGGTGCGGAGCGCCTTGATTACGCTTAGCACTTTCCTGCTTCTGTTGGCGAGGTGGTCCAGATGGAGATTCCACCTTAGTTTTGTTTCTAGGTGGAGACCGAGAAATTTGGCGGAGTTAGAGGGGAATATGGGTGAGTCGTTTAGGAGGATGTTAGTGCCTGGAGGGATGTGTCGTTTTGTGAAAATGACCATGGAAGTTTTGGAGGGTGAAATTTGAAGGTTTTTGCTAGCTAAGAATGCTGATATGCTATTTAATGAATATTGGATGGAGGACAAGGCTTCCGGGAGGTAGTTTGAGCGAGAGAAGATGGCAATGTCATCAGCGAATTGGATGATGGAGCAACTTTCGTCGATTACTGATTCTATATCTTTGACGTACAAATTATATAAAATTGGACTTAGGACAGAGCCTTGAGGTAGACCGGTGGAGGTGGTATGGGGTTGCGATAGTGAACCATTTATTTTAAAAAACAGATTCCTATTGGAGCAGAGGTTATGGGTGAATTGGCAGTATTTTTTAGGAATTCCAGCCGAGGCCATGGTTTGGATGAGGATATCAGGAGCGACATTGTCGAATGCGCCGGAAATGTCAAGGAACACTGCAGGGGTGAATTCATGGAGGGAGAAACCTGTGTAGATTTCCGTAACTATAAGTGCGAGATTGTCGGCACACGAGCGCTTCTTTTGGAATCCGTATTGGGAGTTCGGGAGGATGTCATGATGCTCTACCCACCAATTAAGTCTAGTTTGAATAAGTTTTTCAAGGAGTTTTAGCATACAGGAGGCCAGGGAGATTGGGCGGAAACTACCGGCTTTGGGTTTAGGTATGAGTATGATTATGAAGTTTTTCCATGAGACGGGGAAGGATCCCTCATCCAGTAGAGAGTTGAACGTGTCTAAGAGATAGGCGAGAGCGGAGGGGGGGAGATTCTTGATGATTTGATTATTGATGCGGTCTATGCCTGGGGCTGACTTGATTTTAATGTCGGAGGTAACGGTCTCGAGCTCCTGGAGGTTGAATGGGCATTCCAGATAAGGGTTAGTCATGAAGGCGGCTGGAGGGGGGAGAGGAGGGGTTGGTGGTTTGCAGAAGTTTTTTATGAAGGTTTCCATTTCGTTGATAGTTGATGTATCATTGGTATATTGTGTGGGAGGTTTGATGAAACGATTTCTGAATCCTTTGATCTTATTCCAGACCGTGGATAGAGAGGTGTTGAAACTTAAGGATTCACAGAACTGGCGCCATGAGTTTTTCTTTTCTTGCTTGAAGACTTTCCTCGCATTGGCTTCTGCTTTTTTGAGGGAGATGCAGTTAGTGAGGTTGGGGTTTTTTCGAAAGTTGGAAAGAGCTTTTTTGCGTTCGGAGCTGGCGTCGGAGCAGCGATCGTTCCACCAGGGCGCGTTCCATTTACGGCGAGAGAGGTTGGATGGAGGTTTGAGGGGTGGGGAGGACTTTATGATGGCAGAGTCTATTGAGTGTATAAGAGTATCGTATTTTTTGTGAGGGGACAGGTACGTCTGGTTCTTGGAGTGGTTGGACAGATCGCTGGACAGTGATTCCTTAAAAAGGTTCCAGTCGGTTTTCTTCAGGTAGTAGCCATGATTTGAGGGAGGGAAGGAGCGCGCTGTAGTTCCTATGGTTAGCTTAATGGGAAGGTGATCGCTTCCCATGCTATCTGGTAGAGTGGTCCAGTTAGCGAGGGGGCAAATGGATGAGGAGATAAGGGTTAGGTCAATGCAAGAGAGTGAGTGAGAAGATTTGTTAATGTGTGTGTGGGAGCCGTTGTTGAGGATTACCAGGTCGGAATTATCAGAGTCTAAAAGATGAACGAGGGGTTTTGCAGTAGAGCAGGAATGATTGGAGCCCCAGGCTTGATGGTGGCAGTTGAAGTCGCCGGCAATTATTACGTTATCCAGGTTAGCTACAGAGTCCAGCAGACTGGTCCAATTGGAGTGGTTGAACGGATTATAGGGGGGACGGTAGAGATTAACTATGTGGAGTTCACCAAAGTCGGTGTAGACTTTAATTGCTAGGGTCTCTAAGGTGTTGGGGGAGTTATGGATCGTGTGTATGACGGTGAAGGGGAGGTTGCTTCGGATGGCAGTAGCTAGACCACCTCCTCGGTTGGTTAGGCGGTTATTTTGTATGGTGGAAAAGCCAGGGAAGTGGAGGTTTTTTGAGTGAGGGATTTTGGTTTCGGAAAGGAGAATAATATCGAATCGGTGAGAGATTTGTAATAGTAAGTCTTTTTTGTTTCTTATACCTTGACAATTCCAGTGTAGGATAGAAAGATTGCTGTTGTGTTTATTGGTCATGTTGGGAGGGGTTGGTGCTGGGGGGAGGAGAGGAGATTGGAGGAGGGAGTTGGAGTTGGGTGAGGTTGGTACTTAAGTTTGCTAAAACTGGCACCATCTGGGAGATTAGGTTAATCAGGGGGGGAAGGTTCTCGAGAGCCGCGGTGAGGCGGTCGATTTGATTCGCTGTGGGGATGTTGGCGAGTAAGGAGAGGTTGGTGGAAGGGTTGGGTGATGGTGATGTAGTGATTGGGGCTGGGGGAGGTGGGGGATGAAGTGGCGGAGCAGGATGACTTCGAGGGTGGGATGGTGGTTGCGCTGTGGGAGTGAAGTAGGAGGGAGAGTTATTATAGAGAGATTGAGTGTGGCTGCGTGGGGAAGTAGCGTGGGTGTTAGCGTTTATTGAGGTGAGGGTATGGGTAGAGGGTATAGAGGGAGGGGTGGGGGAGGTAGTGTTGACCGTAGGCCGTTTGGGTGGGACGAGAGAAGGAAAGTTCTGATTGTTTAAGAGAGGGGCGGGAGGAGAGTAGGTATTTGAGTTTAGGATACGGCTATTCTATAACTGAGTGAAAGCCTGTTCCCGTGAGAAGTGGGTGGAGTTCACTGGAAAAGTAAGGAGACTCCTAGTCGCTATTCTCTAACTGCGGGAGTACGAAAATCGGGTGAACGTAGTTCCCGGGAGAATCGGTCTGCTCGGTCGGTCTGGTCGGGACGGCGATTCTAACCTATATATCTACTTCTGTGACAGTGTGCCGCAGTTTACAGTTGGTTAATTTGCGTGTTCCAACAAACGATACACAGTAGTCCGGCGATCTAAGCAAACGCGGTCATGAGTATATTAATGACTTACATAACTGATTTGTGCGATGTAAATTTGTGTCTTAGTTATAAAAAGATATACTTGTATATAAGAACTTTTTCCAGAGGTGGTAATAGGAAAAGTAGTTGGAAAAAATAATTTAACAAAAAGCACATTTCCCTAATGCTTACAATAAAAGTCAAAAGCAGCTTAATAATTAAAAAAGATATAGGTATTATACTGGTACCTAGTATTATTCCAAAATATGCATCCTTGAAAACGTACACTTATAAAACGTACCTGAAACCAAGCAAATTGTTTTAAATAGAGAAAACTGATTTCGTAACAATAAGACTGTGAAACCGTAAAAATTAAATACATTAAAATGGGGCAAGAATGGCATGTAAAATGTTATATAATAATCAAGAGCATGCTTCAAACTATAACTTAAACCAAAAAATGTACGTATCTGAACTTAGCATCATAGTAAACAGTTATGAATTAATATGGACTTTTGACCTATTTCAGAACCACTGTGCGATGGTCGGAATTCTGATTAACGATCCTTAGTAATTAGTATCACCGCGATATACAGGGTGTAACAGAGTAAGTGTTACAACGTGAAACTGTAGATTCCTTATGAAAGAAGAAAAAGATTTTTCCTCTTACAAAAATGTTCTGCAGGCTGTCGTTTTCGATATAAGGTAAAACAGGGCGAGTTGGCGAATGGAGTTGGCCCCTCGTTTCTATGGAAAGAAATGGAAACGAGGGGCCGACTTCATTCGCCAACTCACCCCGTTTTACCTTATTTAAACCACGAACTACTTGTTATTAGGTGTCAACACTCAAATCTGATAAAAATAGTTCGAGGTTTAAAGAAAAACGATTTTTTTTCAAAACTTTGACATCCTGTATATCGAAAACGAAAGCCCGCAGAACATTTTTGTAAGAGGAAAAATCTTTTTCTTTTTTCACAAGGAATCTACAGTTTCACGTTGTAACACTTACTCTGTTACACCCTGTATATAACTCGTTCACCAAAGCCCGTATAACCTCTTCAAGGGTTACTTTATTTTATAGCGGTAAATTCGAATATTCTATACTAATTTAGGACTGATATTCTAACGAGAAATAATGAACGGAGAAACTGTTAATTTATAACCTACCGTCAAGTATTAACCATCCTGTCTAATTCAAAGCGCATTTAGTTTATTCTCTCTTAACTCTGCTATCGGTCGCTGTTCCGTCTCGCGATAAAAGGAATTCGACACAATGCTTCGAACCGTTTAATAGTATCACAGTCAGAAATACCTCGCAAATCTATAGCTACTCTCGGATCGGAATCTACGAAACGGAACGGGGTATTTTTCGGCGAATCTAGGCTGCACGTGCACTCGCAGTCCCGCACCATGCTCGGGAAGGGGTAATTACCGACCGCATCGGAAGAAGCCATTTCCCACAATACCTATTGTAATAGATACCGCTATACTTAGAATAATAAATCAGCTTCGTAAAGGGAAGACAAGACGAATCTAATAGATGGCCGGTCGGATTAACTTAATACCTGGCTTATCCAGGTACAAAGAATCGAACCGTCATTCGATGCAACATAACTCCTTTTATGGCCAGGGACGAGCAACGAAATCCTTGCCCACTCGAAAAATACAGTGGGGTAAAAAGTATTCATACACCACGGTGAGGTACCGTTGAACTATGATTCACTTGCAAATAATTGAAATAAATTAATATCTATATTGGCATCAAAATATAGCTTGTACTGTCACCTTTCAAATTATATATATTTTATTGAAGAAAAAATATCGGGCTTCTGTCGGTAGCTGAGCCGCGTCAAAGGAGTTTCCAGCACGAGCGATCGTGTGCTTCTCTAGAATATGGATCAAAGTACCTCAAGTACAGCTATGGACATGCCACAGCTGGTTATTTCAACTATTCCTAGGTGTTGCATATATATCGATGGCGAGAAAAATTTTTCTTCTTTCATAAGGAATCTATAGTTTCACGTTGTAACACTTACTCTGTTACACCCTGTATATCGCGGTGATACTAGTTACTAAGGATCGTTAATCAGAATTCCGACCATCGCACAGTTGTTCTGAAATAGGTCAAAAGTCCATAATATTCATAACTGCTTACTATGATGCTAAGTTCAGATACGTACATTTTTTGGTTTAAGTTATAGTTTGAAGCATGCCCTTGATTATTATATAACATTTTACATGCCATTCTTGTCCTATTTTAATGTATTGAATTTTTACGGTTTCGCAGTCTTATTGTTACGAAATCAGTTTTCTCTATTTAAAACAATTTGCTTGGTTTCAGGTACGTTTTATAAGTGTACGTTTTCAAGGATGCATATTTTGGAATAATACTAGGTACCAGTATAATACCTATATCTTTTTTAATTATTAAGCTGCTTTTGACTTTTATTGTAAGCATTATGGAAATGTGCTTTTTGTTAAATTATTTTTTCCAACTACTTTTCCTATTACCACCTCTGGAAAAAGTTCTTATATACAAGTATATCTTTTTATAACTAAGACACAAATTTACATCGCACAAATCAGTTATGTAAGTCATTAATATACTCATGACCGCGTTTGCTTAGATCGCCGGACTACTGTGTATCGTTTGTTGGAACACGCAAATTAACCAACTGTAAACTGCGGCACGCTGGCGCAGAAGTAGGTAGGCTAGAGTCGCCGTTCTCCCGGGGAGCAGGCTGCTTCTCACGGTCTTGACCACTAGAAGTAAGTTCACCCGTTTTCGTGCGATGGGAGCGCTTCCGCAGTTACAGAATAGTGATTCTTTCACTCTCCTTGCTTTTTCAATGAACATCGCCCGCTCCTCACTTAGAGAATAGCTGTTTAGGTACACGTTTCAACGGTCGGGCATGAGCTGGGCGAGGGAAGCTCTCATCCGTGGAACGGTCACTTCCCAGGTACGCTCTCCCCGGAATTACAGAATAGCCGTCCAGGGAGATTCCTCACTCCTTTTCAGGACTCCAATAGATCGGCCATTTCGCATTTATCCTCTTGTTCTTTCCCCTCGACCCTTCCTTGACCGCGGCGCTTTGCGCCTTCCACCGCTCCTTTGTATGACCGCGGCGCCTTCGCGCCTTCCACCGCTTCCTTCCACGGCATTTTCACGCTCTTCCGACTGCCTTCTTCTCCTTCACGCGTCACGACCCATGACGCGGTGTCCCGAGCTGGGGCACGCACCACTCCGGAAGAAGCGCGGAGGAAGGAAGGTTCGCTCCCGCTAATGGGCAGCGGTCGTCCGGAAGTTGGCCGCCGGGCAAACCCCGTGGGCCCTTGACGGACACGAAGAAACGGCCGCAGGATCGGACCGGGTCATCGCCGAGTCGTCCCAATCCCGAGACCGGGGGTATTTCACCGGCGCGGCGTTGCCACCACCCGACCGCGTGGGACAGGCTTCCATATTGGCGGAGTTGCCAAGTCCTCCCCGAGCTAGACCGGCGACCGACATTCCGATCCCGACTTCCCGGAAGCCGCCGACCCCCGGGAAGGGAATCGAAGAGCTCCTCGCCCGCCGAGCAGAGACAGCCCCGCACGCCATTCGGAGACTCCTCGTTTGAGTGCTCCCTTTCTTTTCCACGAGGCGCGTGTCAATGTCGAACTGTATAATGTCCATGACGATAAATTAAGTCGCGGGTTGACTAGTAGAAATAACGACATCGAAATGCTGAAATAAAAGCTGATCCTCGCGGTGTTCAATAAAATTTCATTTTCGTCGTTTTCGTCAATTCTTCTCGACATTGAATACTTCTATGCGGACTTCTGATTCTCCAGACTCTTACAATTCTTCCGACTGGTTTGCTTTCACTCCTAGAAAATACTGCAAATATAATATGAAGTTTACTGGTTGCCAGAATAAAAGTTGATTCTAATACATAATCGATAAATTATGATTTTCGTCAATCCTCGTCCTCCGATTTTCCTATGCTGATCCATGAGTCTTATTTTTGATGTGTAAACATCTATGTTATGGCTCTACGGTAGGACCTTCCTGGGAAATTGAGCGTCAGACGTAAGCCATGTAGATGTGACTGCGTCAGTGTGTGTGTGGCGCTACTGCGCATACTATTCGCGCAAGCTGGATTATCTCAACGGGAAAACATTTTAGAGAAAAATGTTTAATACAAACCTTTAAGGATTTTCCCTTGGCTACCCAGTGGTCGTATTGGATTTGACCTTGACCGTGACCTTTAAGGTAATATCAAATGCCTTCTTAAACCGGTCATCCGATTGCGATAAAACTTTGGGGAATGGTTGGACGCATGCCCGTGAATGTTTCTGAGTTAGAAAATCTTATACAGGGTGTTTAAAAAGTACCGGTACGGATGATTATTATGCCTTCCTAAACCGTTCATCCGATTGCGATGAAAATTTGGGGAACAGTTGGACGCATATCCGCGAAGGTTTGAGTTAGTAAATCTTATACAGGGTGTTCAAAAACTACCGGTACGGATGATTATTATGCCTTCCTAAACCGTTCATCCGATTGCGATGAAAATTTGGGGAACAGTTGGACGCATATCCGCGAAGGTTTCTGAGTTAGTAAATCTTATACAGGGTGTTCAAAAAGTCGAACTATACTTGACCTAAATTTGACCTCCGCTGACATTAAAGGTAACATGAAAAAAATGGTCAAGGACACATTTGAACGTGAAAAAAAAATTAGTTTGACCTCTTGAACTTCATGGTCAAGGTCAAATCCAATATGACCATTGCGTAGCCCGGGAAAAATACTAAAAGTTTTGTATTAAAAATGTATTTAAACAATGGTGGACGGACAAAATCAATCCACAATCTACCCGTGCGAAGCCGGGACGGGCTGCTAGTAAGTTATAAATCTAATATAATAATAATAAATATGTTATTATAGAAAAAATTAAACTTCTTTATGTCGAACTACGACGTCATATTCCCCAATTAAACTCGGACCGCAAATAATTGTAAGATGTTTACACATCCTCCGTGAGTACAACGGCACTCACACCTTTTTTAAAAATTCGATCAACTTATTTATTTTAACTTCCATAAAATAACATAGTCATGAGGAAAAGTCTACTGAAGTTTAAAAGCCTACTGGAAGATTGACGGAAACGACGGAAATCTACTTTCATACATTTGCGCAAACGAGTATTATTACTTACGCAGTGTTTTGAAATTGTCGTCTAACCTACAAATCCGATGGTGATATCTGCTCAGCTATTGGATTGTGAAGTTGGCAGACTGTAGAGGTTATGCAGAATCGAAGGAATACGGAACGGGAAGAAAGAGCAGTGCTTTCGACCTATCCGTGTTCCTTTGATGCTGACTGCTGCCGTACCGAGCTGGCTTCTATTGGAGAAACGCGTAGACGTATACCGAACTTTATGCTTATTTTCAGACCGAACGACGACGAAAATTTATCACGAGATATTACGCGAGCCGATATTTCACGAATTAATAACTCTGGGTAGAGCGTACCGAATGATCTGTATACGCGAGTATATAGGCTTAATAGGATCTTAATACTACAATGAGGTAGTGAAAGTATCTTTGTTTACAGAAAGGCTGTATTTACTCAGAAATTAATACCTCTTGTACAGGTACAAAATATCCGCAGAGTATACAGGATCTTTGGTTTAATACACGCCAGTGGAGCGGGTTGCATATCGGTTGGCGCACTCCTTGCGCTGTAGTTTCCTATAATTCGGTGGTAATACTGATAGCCAAGAAAAACATTGGTCATCTCATTTTACCATTATTGAGATGGTCGATGTTTCTCAGAATTATATGTCTAAGTATTTGTTTCAGATCTTGGCTGTCTGTTTTACCATTGAATTACAGGAAAATGCAGCGGATGGGGTTCGCTAACCGATATGCAAGCTGCTCCACTGGCGTGTATTAAACCAAAAATCCTGTATATAGTCTCTCGAGTCTCACCGTCGGGCCGTCGCTTCGCTTTAGTCCTTGATGCCGAGCCTCTACGGTGGCTCGTGATAGGGGAGGAGGGGCACAGAAGACTACCGGGGCGAATGGGACCGGACCGATTAATAAGTTACTCTAGGCACTATCTACTCTCCGGGGTCTTAAACTTATAGAGTAGGAGGCTCCCACAGTAACCAGAATATGCTTATATTGACGCTGCACGTGTTGTGAATGAGTTGTGAAAAAAAGTGAAAATAGCTAAGAATATTTAATCTTCAGATGCCCATAGCTTCTTCCAAATAATAGCTATTAATTTTGGACTCCGTGTGTTAAAAACTATATGCTTTGGTATAATTTTTGAGATCTCGATCAGAACAAAACATATAAATATTAATTTAAATAATCTACCAGGGCGAAACGGACCAAGTGGTCCTTTTCGCTCCCTTGGACCCCCAAAGGGGGCGAAAGGGACCATTGTCTTTATATCAAAATTAGTACTTACTGAATAAGAATTGAACCTGTTTTTAAATAGTAATCGATAAACAACATTCCCTTGTATGTATAATCCAAAAAGATAATGTATTTCTAACAAACTACTACTTAAATATGGACAATATTGTCTTAGGAGGTCCTCTGTGCCCCCTCCTCCCCTACCATTTTGAATATTGGTGGTATGTTCTGGTATAGTCATTTGTTATTTCGATCTTGATCACTTAAGTTAAGTTTGATTATACCGAGTTTGATTTACAGAATAGTCGACAGGAGATGTCTGAAGGATTAGTCGCCACCACGGACATTTTTATACGTGAGATGTATTCCTTACATATCTAATGCATACATAAACATATTCGACAAAGATTTATATATATTCCACATGACAATACCTATATTTCATATGTATGCAGAATATATGCGCAAGATATTAGGTATACAACTTTGCTTCCGCCGTTTCTCTCGTAAGCCATCTATAGGAAAAAGGCGAAGCAAAGTTGTACACCTAATGTAATTCATTTATTAGGTTGGCAAGAATTTAATGAGACACTTCAAAGTATTTTAATACTTAGTCAATTATTTATATTTATTTAATGTTTAATCAACAATATATTCTCCATTTGACTCAACTACTCTCAACCATCGTTCAGGTAGAGATTGAATCCCTTCGGCCCAAAACTGCGGGAGTTAAGAGTCGAAGAATGATTGTAGTGCAGATTGGAGTCTATCGAACTTGGCAAATGATTTCCCACGTAGGAAATTTTTTAGGGCCCGAAAGAGGTGGTAGTCGGAAGAGGCCAAGTCGGGCGAATAGACAGGGTGTGGCACCGTGTCCTAGCCGAGCTCCTCCAGCTAACGGCGAAAAATCAAAGCCACATGCAGTCGTGCATTGTCGCGAAGCAAGCGGACCTCAACACGTCTCGGTCGCTTTTTCTCAATGGCAGCGGCAAGTTGGTGAAGCTGGTTGGCATAGACGTTGGCAGTTAATAGACACTCTGTCTATTAACGAGTAACCCCCAAAGGAGCATGCCCAGGAATCCCAGAAGCAGCTGAGGAGAACTTTTCGGCAGTGAGGATTTTGCTTCGGCTGAACTGGTATTTCTCTTCTGTTAACACGTGAGGTATCCATCGGGCAAGAACTTTCCGGTATTCAAGCGAGTGCAGGTTGTTCTCAAATATTGTATGACTGCACATGAATTTCGTAGCCAACTCACGTGTGGTGGTATTTAGATTCAGTTGCACCTCATTACGCAGGACGTCGTCGCCGAGCTCGGACGGTCGGTCCTGACCGCTTTTACTGATTAGACTCATATCTCCGGCAGTAAAGTGCTTGTACTAATGACTAACTGTTGCATAACTGGTGGTACCGGGACCAAACGCGTCGTTGATGTTCTTGGCCGTTTGGCGTGTACTGGTGTTCTTTTTGAACTCGTACAAAGATGACCACTCGAATTCGTGTTTCGCCCATTTTCACGACTGTTCATTTCTCATTGACTCCCACACGCTTATATATCATTCTGGCTATACATCCTAGAATGTTCTATAATATTTTAGTATAGAAACTTCCAGAAGCCGTTTAATAAAAAAAGAAACCATATATACATGTTAAAAGTGTCTTATTAAATTCTTGCCAAAGAATATAATATAATACATCCATTAGATACATATGTGATATATGCATATGTACACTACGTAATATACTTATACAGGGTGATTCGAAATGGGCGCACTTCCTCTCGTAGAGAGATTCTTCGCAAAAAACTGAACCGAAAGTTCCTGTACAAAATTGTTGTGCTCCGCCTAGTTTACAAGATAATCCAGTTCGAAAATATCCAATCCAAAGTCAGATTTAAGGGACAACCAGGGCCGTGATAACTGGGGCCAACTTCATAAGACTGACAGACAAATTATGTATCGCGATAAAGTCGAATGCGAAACAGATAGGACTAACTATCGAATGCTTACTCACTAATCTTATGAAGTTGGCCCCAGTTATCACGGCCCTGGTTGTCCCTTGATTCTGACTTTGGATTGGATATTTTCGAACTGAATTATCTTGTAAACTAGGCGGAGCACAACAATTTTGTACAGGAACTTTCGGTTCAGCTTTTTGCGAAGAATCTCTCTACGAGAGGAAGTGCGCCCATTTCGAATCACTCTGTATATTGTATTATATGTACCTATACACTGGAATGAAATGTTTCTTATGTATGCAATTTTTATTGGAGATATATTAAATTATATACACATATATGTATATTTCGCGTGTACGACTGCTTCAAAAATTATACAAAAAAATTGACGTATATAGATACTTTCTTAACTCTCCATTGCGGTTATCGGCCTAAAGCGGCCCACTCACGACGCAATTTGCAGGGGCCAATCTGCAAGGCACAATCTGCAGGGAAATCGGGAAGCGGCCCACTCACGAGGCAATTTGCAGGGGCCAATCTGCAGGGTCCCATGGGATTTACAAGGAATTGGAGAGGGGAGCAGAGAGATTGGATCGACTGTGCATCCAACTTCCCTGTTTAGGGAGGCGGGTCTAAAATGGACCCAATCAACCCACTCACGCGGCAATCTACAGGACGGCTATTCTGTAACTGAGTGAAAGCCTGTTCCCGTGAGAAGTGGGCGGAGTTCACCGGAAAAGTGGCGAGGTTCCTCGTCGCTATTCTGTAACCCGGTGAACGTAGGTCCCGGGAGAGAATCGGTCTGCTCCCCGGGAGAACGGCGACTCTAACCTGTCTACTTCTGTCACAGCGTGCCGCAGTTTACAGTTTGTTAATTTGCGTGTTCCGACAAACGATACACAGTGGTCCGGCGATCTAAGCAAACGCGGTCATAAGTATATCAATAACTAAAGATATACTGTTAAAATAAAAGACCAAAAATTAACCAAATATTTATTCTACTATGATAACGTAAATGGAACATAATAAAAAAATATATTAAACTGAAACATTCATTATTAAATGATATAAAATAATTCAAAAACATACTTATATATAAGAACTTTTTCCAGAGATGGTAATAGGAAAAGTAGTTGGAAAAAATAATTTAACAAAAAGCACATTTCCCTAATGCTTACAATAAAAGTCAAAAGCAGCTTAATAATTAAAAAAGATATAGGTATTATACTGGTACCTAGTATTATTCCAAAATATGCATCCTTGAAAACGTACACTTATAAAACGTACCTGAAACCAAGCAAATTGTTTTAAATAGAGAAAACTGATTTCGTAACAATAAGACTGCGAAACCGTAAAAATTCAATACATTAAAATGGGACAAGAATGGCATGTAAAATGTTATATAATAATCAAGGGCATGCTTCAAACTATAACTTAAACCAAAAAATGTACGTATCTGAACTTAGCATCATAGTAAGCAGTTATGAATATTATGGACTTTTGACCTATTTCAGAACCACTTCTTTGTACCTGGATAAGCCAGGTATTAACTTAATCCGACCGGCCATCTATTAGATTCGTCTTGTCTTCCCTTTCCAAAGCTGATTTATTATTCTAAGTATAGCGGTATCTATTACAATAGGTATTTTGTAGGAAATGGCTTCTTCCGATGCGGTCGGTAATTACCCCTTCCCGAGCATGGTGCGGGACTGCGAGCGCACGTGCAGCCTAGATTCGCCGAAAAATACCCCGTTCCGTTTCGTAGATTCCGATCCGAGAGTAGCTATAGATTTGCGAGGTATTTCTGACTGTGATACTATTAAACGGTTCGAAGCATTGTGTCGAATTCCGTTTATCGCGAGACGGAACAGCGACCGATAGCAGAGTTAAGAGAGAATAAACTAAATGCGCTTTGAATTAGACAGGATGGTTAATACTTGACGGTAGGTTATAAATTAACAGTTTCTCCGCTCATTATTTCTCGTTAGAATAGCAGTCCTAAATTAATATAGAATATTCGAATTTACCGCTATAAAATAAAGTAACCCTTGAAGAGGTTATACGGGCTTTGGTGAACGAGTTATATACAGGGTGTAACAGAGTAAGTGTTACAACGTGAAACTGTAGATTCCTTGTGAAAAAAGAAAAAGATTTTTCCTCTTACAAAAATGTTCTGCGGGCTTTCGTTTTCGATATACAGGGTGTCAAAGTTTTGAAAAAAAAATCGTTTTTCTTTAAACCTCGAACTATTTTTATCAGATTTGAGTGTTGACACCTAATAAAAAGTAGTTCGTGGTTATAGAAAAACGTTTTTTTTTTCAAAACTTTGACATCCTGTAGGGTAAAACGGGGTGAGTTGGCGAATGAAGTCGGCCCCTCGTTTCCATTTCTTTCCATAGAAACGAGGGGCCAACTCCATTCGCCAGCTCACCCTGTTTTACCTTATATCGAAAACGACAGCCTGCAGAAAATTTTTGTAAGAGGAAAAATCTTTTTCTTCTTTCATAAGGAATCTACAGTTTCACGTTGTAACACTTACTCTGTTACACCCTGTATATCGCGGTGATACTAATTACTAAGGATCGTTAATCAGAATTCCGACCATCGCACAGTGGTTCTGAAATAGGTCAAAAGTCCATAATATTCATAACTGCTTACTATGATGCTAAGTTCAGATACGTACATTTTTTGGTTTAAGTTATAGTTTGAAGCATGCCCTTGATTATTATATAACATTTTACATGCCATTCTTGTCCCATTTTAATGTATTGAATTTTTACGGTTTCGCAGTCTTATTGTTACGAAATCAGTTTTCTCTATTTAAAACAATTTGCTTGGTTTCAGGTACGTTTTATAAGTGTACGTTTTCAAGGATGCATATTTTGGAATAATACTAGGTACCAGTATAATACCTATATCTTTTTTAATTGTTAAGCTGCTTTTGACTTTTATTGTAAGCATTAGGGAAATGTGCTTTTTGTTAAATTATTTTTTCCAACTACTTTTCCTATTACCACCTCTGGAAAAAGTTCTTATATATAAGTATGTTTTTGAATTATTTTATATCATTTAATAATGAATGTTTCAGTTTAATATATTTTTTTATTATGTCCCATTTACGTTATCATAGTAGAATAAATATTTGGTTAATTTTTGGTCTTTTATTTTAACAGTATATCTTTATAACTCTAAGACATAAATTTACATCGCACAAATCAGTTATGTAACTCATTAATATACTCTTGACCGTGTTTGCTTAGATCGCCAGACCACTGTGTATCGTTTGTTGGAACACGCAAATTAACAAACTGTAAACTACGGCACGCTAGCGCAGAAGTAGGTAGGTTAGAGTCGCCGTTCTCCCGGGGAGCAGACTGCTTCTCACGGTCTTGACCAGTAGAAGTAAGTTCACCCGTTTTCGTGCGATGGGATCGCTTCCGCAGTTACAGAATAGTGATTCCTTCACTCTCCTTGTTTTTTTAGTGAACATCGCCCGCTCCTCACTTAGAGAATAACTGTTTAGGTACACGTTTTAACGGTCGGGCATGAGCTGGGCGAGGGAAGCTCTCACCCGTGGAACGGTCACTTCCAAGGTACGCTCACTCTCCCCGGAATTACAGAATAGCCGTCCAGGGACCTTGCAGATTGACCCCTGCAAATTGCCTCATGAGTGGGCCGCTTAAGTCGTCTCAGCCGACGGAGTGGGGGTGCCCAATCATACGCGCTGATTGTACCCACTACTCAACTATGGCCCTTCGCATACAACCAAGCTCGTAACATCACGCGATTAAGTGGATCCGTTTGGCCCCTAACGTTATTTTTACTATTGATGTGTAAACATCTATTACGGCGGTATGAGGGTAAACCTCGGGAAACGGGACGGAAATGTGAAACCGGATGTAATTAGTGCGCAGTGATTCGTGCGCAGCTACTTCAGCGCTTGCGGCCTAAGGTGGAATTACATTTTCATGTCGATGATGTCAATATAGTAAATCGCTATACAACCTACTAATAGCGCAGCTAGCATTGGTGACGCACACAAGCCTAGTCACTTTCTCCTAGCTTCCCCACGCGCTCCGTAAACCTCTGTCTAAATAATCTATATATACCGTAATATCGCATACCGCACGTCCCGTAAGAAGCGCAACAAGCGACATTTTTCTTCGGCAGTATTTGCCGACGGTGTTTGACTCTTTTACATGTGCACCGTTGGCAAATACTGCCGAAGGTAAATGTCGCTTGTTACGTTTCTTACGGGATACCGTATGTCCTACTCTGTACCGTATGTCCCACTCTGTATATATTGGCCTGTTTGAAATTACCTTCGGGCATGCTTTGTCGGTACTCGAGTCATTTAATACCGGTAGAAGTCGAGTCGGTAGTTAGAGTAGGTGTCAATTCGGGTGATCGAAGCGTCTAACCTCGAAATTGTGAATTTGTGAATAATGGTGAGTAATTTCCATTATTCACAAATTCATAATTTCGAGGTTAGACGCTTCGAACTCTCGAATTGACACCAACTCTAACTACCGACTCGACTTCTACCGGTATTAAATGACTCGAGTACCGACCAAGCCTGCCCGAAAATAATTTCAAACTGGCCAATACAGAATGGGACATACGGTATACCGCATACCGTATGTCCCGTCCAGAACCGCACAATTACAGGGACCTTGAAATTTACCTTCGGCCGGGCTTGGTCGGTATTCAAGCAATTTTTACCGGTAGAAGTCGAGTCGGTAGTTAGAGTTGGTGTCAATTCGGGAGATCGAAGCGACTAACCTTGAAATCGTGGATTTGTGAATTATGGTGAATAATTTCCATTATTCATACATTCATGATTTCGAGGTTAGACGCTTCGATCTCCCGAATTGACACCAACTCTAACTACCGACTCGACTTCTACCGGTAAAAATTGCTCGAAATCGCCCCGGCCACCAAGCCCGGCCGAAGGTAAATTTCAAGGTCATATGGACTTCGGTCATACGGACATCGACATACGGACATCGACATACGGACATCGGTTCAGTGGTCCCTCTATTACTCGCGCGTCTCGGAGCTGTAAATTCGCAGAATTCTGAGTTAGAGAAGCTTCGCTTCAGCCCCCACTCACCTCAATGGAGGCGTGGCAAAAGAAAGAGACAGCGTAGTTTCTACCATTTTACGGTACCGGCTTCTCCTCTCTATAATTTCATGCGCACCTCTATGTGCACTTCATGCTATGGCAGCAGTCATGGCGTCACGGGAGGAGTGGGGGCAATCACTTCCCCTCTTGCACGAGTAATGGAGGGGGCGAGTAATACAGGGACTACTGTTATCGAAATAACCGATCTGAACTTGCTGACGACGCCAACGCGGATGACTACGCATGCGCATTCACGCTTCTCCGGTGATCCTATTGGACGAGGAGACCCACGGGGGTGCTCATGCAAAACTCGCAATTTTGCTATGGTCTGATTGATCGCGGACATACGGTACATGTAAATTTGTGCAGTGTCACATATGCAACTAATAGAATAGATCCTAAGGCCGTACAACCTTCAAGGGTTACTAGATTTTATAGCGGTAAAATTCAAATATTCTATACTAATTTAGGATTGCTATTATATCGAGAAATAACGAGCGGATAAATGGAATTCGACACAACGGTTCGCACCGTTTAATAGTATCACAGTCATAAATACCTCGCCAATCCTTAGCTAATTCTAAGTTCTCCGAAACGGCATATTCCGGGAATGTAAGCTGCGAACACCACGGTTTATACCTTTCCTGGAAATCAATTATCGGACGGATCGTCGCGAGCCATCCAATGCAGTACCTTGCTTATCCAGGTACGAGAGAAAAAAAACAAAATGAGTCTGCTAGTACTCGAGACACTGATGTGTAAACATCTCGTGAGCGGTAACTATGGAACGGAAATGTGATTGGGATTTGTGAATATTGGTATCTGTAATCGAAGTAATTTCAAACAATTTTAAATCTTATAACTGTGGAAAAATATTTTTCATTTTCATTTTCATTTAATAATGCCGCGCTTAACACAATCGGCTTATGATAGCTAAAAGAAATAAGTGAGTAGAACCGATCGACGAGGAGTTACTCCGACTCACTTACTGTACATGGCGAACACCACTTCCATGCAACATTATTCTGCCAGATATTTACACATCAATTAGTCATTCTAACTTGTAATTGATGTGTAAACATCTGGCAGAACAATGTTGTATGGAAGTGGTGTTCGCCATGTATAGTAAGTGAGTCGGAGTAACTCCTCGTCGATCGGCTCTACTGCGACTTACTTATTTATTTTAGCTATCATAAGCCGATTGTGTCAAGCGCGGTATTATTAAATGAAAATGAAAATGAAAAATATTTTTCTACAGTTATAAGATTAAAAATTTTTTTTTTTTAATAAGGGTTTTCACGTTTAAATAATTATTTAGTATAGAAAATAATTTTTAAAAATCCGAGACGGTAAATAATTTAGAATGCGTTTACTCAGCAAAATGCAGGAACCTGGGTCTCTCAGACACAGATAGATGCCGGTACTGCAAAAAGGAAAGGGAATATGCCCAGCACCCCCCCCCCCCCCTGCTGCTGGATTGTCGATCACTGGGGGCTCTTAGACATCGCTTGATAGGCGAGGCGTTTCCTAGCCTGGAAAGGGTTAGAGAGATGGGAGTTGAAGAGATATGCATACTGGCCAAAAAGGCTAGGATGCAGATCTAAAATACACTCCCCAAACATAGCGGGGCTACAATAAAACAATTAAGTTTTCGGTGGCATTCAGGGACGTTCGTATCCCAACCGCTTACTATTATTATTATTATTATATTAGCTCAGCAATTGATTGGAGATTTTTCGTGTAGAAAAATAAATAATGGTATTCGAATTAGTGATACACATGCATCCGGTGAAAATGTTGTCACATGTACTAGTAAAGATGGAAAATGGAATTCGTCGTTCATGTGCTCTGTGTGCAAAGGAAAACAGGAGAACAAAAGGAGGATATTACATAGTAACTTCGTATCAATGTTTGCAGTGTGGCATACCATTTGGTCAATTTAATTGTCATGCAAAATATCACGGGTTGGAAGCAGAAACGTTAAATAAAAGCTGCAATGACAAAAATATTTGAGCTGTAATATGTTATTGCAATATTTTTTCAGTAAATCAAAGAAATAATGTGCAAGAAAAACGATAATTTGAAATTGTTTGTGATTGGAAAGCTTTCATAATGTAAGAAAATAATATGTATTGTTAAATAAAAAAATTGCTTTTAATCAAAGTTTTGAATTATGCTTAAGGAGGATCGTCAGAGAAATGACTTCTCAGAAACCGTAGTTGAACATTTTTAAAAATACTTGTCCTCATTTTAATAAGAGAAAAAAACCAAACAATTTTACTCTACAGTTTTCTCGTAATTAATTTTTAAAACTTACGAGATTAGCATTGAGTCTTATGAGGAGCATATTTCAAATGCACAGAACTTGCGATTTTCAACCGAAAAAATTCTGAAAATTCTGAAATAAGTTTCAACACCACATGAACTTGTTTTTCCTAAATTATAAAGAATTTTCACTCTACAGTTTTTTTTAATATAAAGGAAAAACTGTCGAAAAATTCAAAAGTTCATGTACTCGTCCGCCGTATGCAAAAACGTGGCAACATCTCACTACGTAACGTTACAAGCTATAGGCACGAAGCGTGCTCTTTCTCACTAACCAGTTGTCCAACTTGAGATTGAGGTTATAAACAGACGTCATGAACCGCTTCAACGCGTTGTCCGTCGATAAGAATTCTGTTTAACCTACCGATTTGCTACCGACTTACAATACACTTTCTCAATAACCAGTTTTCCTTTCCATCGGAAAGTTTGAGCAAGTGAAAAATTGTACATGTCTTGGCAGTTCTTTTACGTCTGTTTATATACTCGCTAACTTGAGATTGAGGTTGTAAACAGACGTCATGAACCGCTTCAAGGCGTTGTCCGTCGTTAAGAATTCTGTTTAAACTATACGCCCCACGCTTTACAATTGTATTGTTTTGTTTCTGGCGTATGTCTTACAATGAATACTTTCGCTGTGGATGACGCCTAATGGCGTCAACGTACTCCCCCACTATGTGCGGATGATGCCATAAGGCGTCATCCCCAATATTTAAATGCTTTAACAAAATATCCCTTAAGCACAGAAGAAAGGTCATCCGCAGGGAACGGGTTAACACGTTGACTGCCGACAGTGCGCAGACAGACGATTATAAATATAGTAATGACTCATGTAAGAATTTTTTCAAAATTCCTATTCTTTACTAAATTATGTGCAAAAATACTTTACTAAATTATGTGCAAATGTAAAATTCTCGGTCTAATAGACCGAGACGGCGTGTGCGGAAACTTTTTTCTCGGTCATATAGACCGAGAAGGCAGTGAACGTGTTAAGCGGCCTACTCACGAGGCAATTTGCAGGGGCCAATCTGCAGGATCCCTGTAGATTGCCGCGTGAGTGGGTCGATTGGGTCCATTTTAGACCCGCCTCCCTAAACAGGGAAGTTGGATGCACAGTCGATCCAATCTCCCTGCTCCCCTCTCCAATTCCTTGTAAATCCTATGGGACCCTGCAGATTGGCCCCTGCAAATTGCCGTGTGAGTAGGCGGCTTCCCGATTTCCCTGCAGATTGTACCCTAGAGATTGGCCCCTGCAAATTGCCTCGTGAGTGGGCCGCTTTAAGGACTCCAAATTACGGTACTGACTAGCTACTAAAGCGCGAAATACACTCTTCACACACACGCTAGCGGTCCGTGTAGGGTCGAATGCTCCGCCTGGTAGAGTGGCCGAAGAGAGAAGGGTGGAGGAAACGCCCATTCGCAATAGAGGGATGATATATTTCATATACTTGACATGTATAATAAATGTATTTTGTTTACTGACAATAAAACGTTGAATATATTCATACATTATTTTTTGTTTATTCGAAGTTATGCTGCAATATGATAAAATGAAGCAACAGTAATGAAATACAACGAAATAGTACAATTTATTAAAAAGAATAATTTATTATGAGGGGAGAATATATAATACAAATATATATGTTGATAATATACAGGTTACGTAATCCTACGTAATATATGGGGAATTCCATGCCAAATCACCAAGTTTTTGACCCGACCCTCTTCGATTTCGCTTATTTTTTGATATGTTTTAGTACATATTAAAAGCAACTTGCTCACCAATTTTCAACCTTTTATTCCAAACCGTTACTGAGTAATCAATTTTTTAAATTTTGAAGCAAAAAATGTTCAATTAACGATAGACTTAAATATCGATATCTATAAAAAGTAGGGTATCATTTTTTTCGTTTTGAATGTAGTTTCAGAAAATAAATAAAAGAAAATTTTCGAAGTAATTATCATTTAGTTATTAACGTTTAAAGATTAAAATCGACATTTTCAAAAAGTCCGACTCCTTCGATTTTTTAAAAAAAA
Organism: Xiphydria camelus; assembly: GCA_963678675.1. Taxonomy (NCBI): domain Eukaryota; kingdom Metazoa; phylum Arthropoda; class Insecta; order Hymenoptera; family Xiphydriidae; genus Xiphydria; species Xiphydria camelus. Next base: position 13,949,296 of record OY783200.1, read on the forward strand.
TTTCTCACTATTCTACTCCATATTACCTAACTTTTAAGCTGCAGTTTGAGATGTGATCACAATTTTTTCTATTTTTTATCGAAAATTGAAAATTAAATTTTTTTATTGTATTATCTATAATTTCACTCCCTCGACTAAATATCGTCCAAAAATATTAAAAATCATTTTACTGAAAGCGATCAAATTATTTTAATCAATTTGAAATATTTTATTTAGTCATATTATTTTACACTTCAAATAATCTTATTATTTTTTTTCTCACTTAACAATTGAAGAGTGGAAATAGCAAAGGTGACAATTGCCAACATTTCTTATTTTTAGTTATATCCATAGAATGATGTTATGTACCACTCTTTATGTCCTAGCAAAGGTAATAAGCGCCAAACCCCTTATAATAAGCTGTGTGTATGTATTCAAAGGTGGCGCTGCCGTTAAGTGCCTAGTCTATTTCCTAAGAAAGGTGACAAGTGCCGTTCGCCATTCAGCAGCTTTCCCGCTATATTAATCAGTTTACTATGATACGTGCTTAAGTGTTGATGTTTGTTGGTTTTAATTTACTATGGAAAACTCTAATAATGAGAAAACACGTAGAA
>OY783200.1:13954888-14027079 GCA_963678675.1 Xiphydria camelus
ATGATTTGACAACTGGCACATCAATCAACTCTATTTCACAACTAATAACAATTATTATAATTCTGTCACGGTTGTGATTCTGTCACGGAATAATAAAGACGCAAACAAAAAGTTAGGTTATCCCGAGGATAGCTAGCTTATCCAGCGCTGAAACTGCCGGATAAGCTATCCCTGCATTTATTCCAAAGTTTATCCTATTCCAGACTTATACCATCGTGGTAAAATGCTTGCGTACAGGTTATTCTCAGTATAGCGCTATACGGCGTTTATACCGTGTTGGTAAAACCGGCCCTAATACAGCATGACCCGCGCAGCACCGCACAATTGCAGGGACTTTGAAATTTACCATCGGCCGGGCTTGGTCGGTACTCTCATTTACCTGTATACCGGTAGAAAACGAGTCGGTAGTTAGAGTTGGTGTCAATTCGGGAGATCGAAGCGTCCAATCTCGAAATCGTGAATTTGTGAATTATGGTAAGTAATTTCTTTTCCAACGATAACATTGTGCCGTAATATTATACATTTTGAAAGCAATACTTGGCTACTGATAGAACCCACGTAAACATAATATAGTTTTGAGGTTATGAATATCAAAATATGTTCGCAGCTGTCACGCGTAGAATTATGTCGGTAAGTGACTGTTTTTACCGACAAATCTCATACCAACCTCGTGGTCAAAAACTGCGGTGTTGCCACGTTTTTCTCATTTTCTTACTCGAATAAATAATGTAAAATTTACCAGTAAGAAATTTAAATAAATATTATATTGATTTTAAATCAATAATAGTGCAATGGTAAGCCACATTTTGTGACATTAATAACGTATATATAATTTTTGAGTGAACTAAGATTTCATTATCTGATATTGGCAATACGCGTCGAAAGCTTTGTTCTTTCCCTCCTCTCGCCTCACCCCGTAGAGAGTACTGATGTTCCTCCTTAAAAGACGTCGGCATCAAGAGACACGGTAGTGTCTCGCGGCATGTTCATTCAAGTCGTCAGAACGACGCCGCCAGCGCTGTCGCCGCGAGCACCCGAGTATCTCTACAGGAAAAATGTCTGCCCCCTTCACCCCTCAATTTTAACATCGAATTTTCTCAATAAATATACGGTTATAACCAAAACTATGCTTAGTTACGCCATATAAATCGACTATTCTCTATCGATAGAGACCAGAGTAAATGTTGTTAGTTACATATTAACAGATATTTTTCCTTAGCAACGCGAAGCCATGCCCCTCGCGCCTCGAAAGTCGAGAATCCGATTTCTTGGGCGATATATATATATCAAAATCTCACAAAAATTCCGCCTGTCTTCGGCGATATTCGGCCATGGTCGGAAATGTGTACACAGATGCGGCCACACGCATACGCCATCAAATGTATGTGAGAGTGTGTGAGAGAATATATTTCTTGAATGTTTAGTTGTTTTTCAAAATTAATAAAATATTTCCATTCGCGAAACGATTTCCCTCGCATTTTTTCGATCCGCGGACGCGCTTGTTAATAAAAAGTAAAAATTCAGTGTAATCGGAGCAGTGAATCTCAATAGTGGTGAATGTGACAGACGCTCCGTATAGTTTAATAATCGTTTGTACTGTTTTCGAATATCGAGATAGTGAACAGATGCAGTGGTATTCTTCTCTAGTTGCCTGTGCATCAAGAAAGGAGCAGGAAAGGAGACGGTCTCAGAAGAATTGCCATCAGATAAGTTTAATTGCCATCTGACAGCTTTAACCTCACTTTCGATGGAAGGACAATATCTTTGTGTTCGTTCTATTTTTTGTTTTCAGGGTCATGCGAGCACGGGAAAAATCCAAGGTTTTTCTTCTCATTGTCAGTCATCAATACAAGCCGTGGCAGAATAGGAGATGAAATAGAATTGGATCACAATAATCAAGTAGGTAATTACTTTATCACTATTTTTCTCTATCGGTATATTTCCTCTTTCGTATTATCATAAGTTCCAATTTACACACCGACCTGTCAAACCTGAAGTGTACACGTACCTCACTTCTATTTCATCTCTTCTTCGTCTCCGTTGTAATGACAGTCAATGAGGAATCACTGATACCGATTAGGGTTCGAGGGTTATTCCTTATTCTTTCTAGCATAGCATCGATATTTTACTGCACCTGTTTTCTTCTGGGATTTCCTAAAATAATTATAAAAACCCCATATAATGGTTATTTACAATTTGTTACAGATCGTATGCGAACCCGAGGGGGTTTCTTTCGAACGAAGGATCATCCACTTGTTGTTCCAAGAACCAGCTGCATTAGTTCATTTGGCGAGCTGGATCTGCTGCCTTGAGTGCATGGACGTGTGCCACTTTAAATGGATATTTTGTAATTTCCATCGTTACATCAGAGGCGAAGAAGAGATGAAATAGAAGTGAGGTACATGTACATTTCACGTTTGATAGGTTGGTATATAAATTGGAACTTCTGATAGTATAATACGAAAGAGGAAATATATCGATAAAGGAAAAATAATAATAAAGTAGTTACTACATTATTGTAATCTAATTCCATTGTATCCCTTACTTTTCTGCCACGACTTTGATCGTTGATAGTGAAGAAAAATCAAATTTATTGGTTGATCCATCTACTATCAACAATAAAAGTCGTGGTTATTTTAAGATTTATTTACGAGTAAGGGCGAAATTTCAGCGGTGCATTCAAAAGGATTTCTTAAAACCATTCCAACGTCTCGAGTTAATATATGTAACAACATACATATATACTGTCATAAGTGGTATCTTTACATGTGATGAAACAATTCATCACGGTTATTGGAAAAGTAAACAGTATATCCGATGGCAAAAACTCCAACTTTTGAATTTCCCTGCCATTTTGCTGGATAGAATTGGTTTCGGGAGAGTGCGCTGCGGTCTTACGAGCCGATCGAGAAGTGTCAAACGTCTAACGGAGATCGAAGCGTCTAACCTCGAAATCGGTAATTTATAAATAATAATGCGTAGAAGTGATACGAAATAATCATTCGGGTTTCTTCGATGAGATTCCCTAAGTGTTTAAAAATCGGTGTCCGTTTGCCAATAACTGTTGCTTCAACTTCCAGATATATTATTAAGAGGCCGACATACCAGGCCCACTAGTTTCTCCTGCGGGGCAGCGGTGAGACGAGGTAATGTCAAAACGCTAGAAGGGGGTGGAGCTACGCGAGGTTAGCGATGTTGCCGAATGCATGCAGTGTGGACACGGTCCGGTTAGGTTAGGTCTTACGCCGGCCTCAGTGGCGAGAGCATGGCTCGCTCCCGTTTAGACCGGGATACCGCGTCGCGCGCGCGTTCCAAGTGTCTCCGGGATTGGCGTACATCATTTCACCAATGCTTCGATAGCGCAACGGTTAAGTTGCCGGGCTGGGGGTCTCGATATCGCGGGTTCAATTCTTGTTGGGATTTTTTTTTTATTAACTTTTTTCATTCGATTACAACCTTTTCTTGTTATAGAAAGTGGTTTACATTATCGAATAAAATAAGAGTTTCAATTTTTTTCATAGTTTTACGTTATTTTCTTCCTCGTTGAGGTGAACCAATATTATTAGAAAGAACAGTTGGAAGCATCGTTGCATTTTTTATTCTTACATTTCGTCATGGGAATTTTTGGCTGCCGGGGATTTTATACACGATTTTTTGGATAATAATTGTCGAAAAAACATTTGAAGCACACCGTATTTTGACACCATGAACATTTGACGAATGGAACTTTGCCACACGCACATTTACACTTTAAAAGCGTTATGGGAAAGCAAATTTCATTGACATTTTCGAAAAACGGCCTGGTTGGCAATAATATTGGTTCACCTCAACGAGGAAGAAAAAATAACGTAAAACTATAAAAACAATTGAAACTTTTATTTTATTCGATAATGTAAACCACTTTCTATAACAAGAAGGGATTGTATAATCGAATGAAAAAAGTTAATAAAAAAAAAAAACCCGACAAGACTTGAACCCGCGACATCGAGACTCCCAGTCCGGCAACTTAACCGTTGCGCTATCGAAGCATTGGTAACATTATGCACGCCAATCCCGAAGACACTTGGAATACGCGCGCGACGCTATTCCAAGAAGTTTTCAAGACAAAATCGATTTGACATCTGCCGGGGTCCCCTTGTGAGATACGCCCTTACGTGATAAGACCGACGATATTCTGCTATTCGTGGCGGAGACAAATCTGACAACCCCGCAGTCCGTACGTAGTGAAGACGCTAGATGGAAGCATTACTCGGCTGATAAAAGTAGACGAGTAATAGGTTTGAAATAAAGGTTTTCTGCAATGGGCTTTCAGAAATCTTTCGTGCAAAAGGTGGTAGTACCTTGTACAAGGTTTATTTTAGGGTCCCATAGAAGAATTCATTTCAATACTTTGATTGTTTCCGCGTTTACAACTTGCAAAATATAGGTATATTTGTGAGGTCGCCGATGGATTACAACAAAGAAACTTATTTATTTTTTTCTATAGGGCCCTAGATTTATATCTTTTAAGTGTGGTGGCGAAAAGTACAAAAGGTTCTTATGCACCATGTTGGAATTATCGCTTTACAGCCGCGACAACTTTTCGGGCGTTTCCAGACGGGGTGTGTCGGCCTCTTAAGTATTACAACAGAACGAGTAGGTTAGACGATTTTCATCAAGATTCACGCTATTCTAATATGGAATCTCGTACAAGTGCAACCATAGAGGATCTAGCTCGTGTCCTGTCAGTAAAAGGATGACTCGATGGACATCGGAGAATGTCAGGCTTGTCACCGAACGCCTATTACCCACGGTACATGAATTGCAATACGCGCTTCTTGTTTCATTCCAGCGTTAAATAACTAACTTCTCTTTCAACCTCATAATCTTTTATGAACTGTTCTTGGTAGGAGGCAGCGATCGATAATAGCAGTTCGCCGTAGACAAGTTCGTCTATTAAAACTGAAAGGCAGTTCGGTTTGCCGAACTACTACTCCGATAATGTACCAGAGTTCGCGGTCTATTCTGCGATTAACGTTAACGTAATCGTGATTATGCTCGGGTGATGGGTGTTCCAAAAGAGATAAAGTATATATTAAAAATCGGACGATGTAAGCTGCAACTGGAACATCATCGCAGGAATAATTTGTCTACAATTAATCACAATCATTGACCGCTTCCTCCTACGAAAAACAATTCATACAAGGTAAATACTTTGAAAGAAGTGAAAGTTATTTAAAGTAGTAATAGTTGAAATGAAAAGCGCATATTGCAATGAAAGTACTGTGAGTGATAGGCGCTCGGTGATAAGTTCGACATTGTTTGATCTCCATCGACTCATTTTCTTCGGGATACGACAGGAGTTACATTCTCTCTGTTTGCACCTTATGAAAGGGGACATACAAGAAGACCGTCAAAGACTTCATGAAAATCTTGTAACCTATTCGTCCTGTAGTAATACTATCCCTCCGACGGGAATACACGTACAAGTATACGTGCTAAACGGAGCACGCTGTTGGCACATTATTATTTATAAATTAACGATTTCTAGAGGTTAGATGCTTCGATCTCCCGAATTAACAGCTACTGGGAGATCAGACGTTTGACACTTTTCGCTCGGCTCGTAAGACTAATTCTAACTATGAATGACTAGAGAACCGACCCAACTACTTCCGGCCAAATGTCAGGGAAATTCAAAAGTTGGAGTATGCCATCGGACATACTGTACTTAGAGTTAAAGGTAAAATGTCTACATGAATTTCTGTAGACGACGAAAATATAAGAAAAATCCGATGGCCTGTAAATTCGAAAGCGGTATGTTTTATTTCTCCATACTAAGGCAAAGTGAAAAATATAAGGGCTCTCTAGTCTATAAATCCCTTTGAAAATATAACGAGAATAAATCAAAAGTAACGTGATTATAATTAATTGGCTCGTAGTATAATACGAAAGAGGAAATGGAGATGGTGAAAACGAGCCATACCCAAGTAGCAAAAGATATCTGTCAGACATATACAAGATGTCTATATGTCTAGAAAATGACATCTATATGTAGTATAAATATGGTTGAAATCTAGATATAGACAGCGCATAGATGTCTGACAGATATCCTAAGTTGACAAGAATCGATATTTTGTGGTAAATATAATAATTTCATAAAATATAACATTAATAATATAAAAAAAATGAATTACAAGGATCTAGAGGGTTTTCTCCTTCTCTATTTTTATTAAAGGCCGAGAAGACTAATATAGAGCTTTATAATTAAGTTTATTTAATAGTATTAACTTTTAATTTTAAACAATCATTATATATTTACTATAGAGTATCTATTCTTGTCAACTTAGGATATCTGTCAGACATCTATACGTGCTGTCTATATCTAGATTTCAACCACATTTATACCAAATATAGATGTCATTAATTAGACATACATATACACATATTGTGGATGTCTGATAAATATCTTTTGCTACTTGGGTAAAGCTATGTAGGGCAGAAATCGATAATACCTATAAGGATTAATACATTCGATAGAAGTCGATAATATAGGGATTAATACATTCGATAGATCATTATTTACAAATTAACGATAACGAGGTTAGATGCTTCTATCTCCCGAATTGACAGGTATCTTTACATGTGATGAAACAATTCGTCACAGTCATTGGAAGAGTATACTTAGAGAGTTAAAGGTAAAATGTCTACATGGATTTCTGTAGACGACGAAAATATAAGAAAAATCCGATGGCCTGTAAATTCTAAAGCGGTATGTTTTATTTCTCCAAAATACTAAGGCAAAGTGAAAAATGTAAGGGCTCTCTAGTTTATAAATCCCTTTCAAAGTATCACGAGAGAATAATAATTAATTGGCTCGTAGTATAATATGACGAAAGAGGAAATGGAGATGGTAAAAACGGGCCATACCCAAGTAGTAAAAGAGACTTTAATTTTGTGGTAATAAAAAGCTCTTCTTCTACATGTACGTATTCTCCTCATGAATAAATTCCAAAAAGTAGTGAAATCCCCCCACAAAAACAGATTATCTGTAAAAAAAAGGCGGCATGTTCATTCAGTGCCAACAAAAATTGATACGTAAAATATTCCCCAAAAAATATTTAAAATCAATTAAGATCGCCATGTTCAAGATTTATATAAAAAAAAGTAAAAGGCATCATTTGAAAGGAAAATTATTGTAAATCAAGTTACTAAAAAATTCGACTAAAAAAACTTATAAACAAGTTTTAATACAAAAGAACTTGCCGCGTTTTTTTCCTTCAAAATAAAAAATTCAGACAGAATTATACTCGATGTTTATGCACTTATGATTTTCAATAAATTCATACACTTATATGATACCACCAGTATACCGAATGTCGCGCGGGAAACCGATCAGGCGACCTGAATCCCTCAGGGGGCCTTCTGAATTTCTCTGAATTTGACTTCGACAGTGCAATTTATGAATCATTTTAGCACCGTCCAAGCACTGCCAATTATTCGGTATAGTGGACAAAATATGAAAACTTAAACGCGGCAAGTTCTTTTTTATTAAAATTTGTTTATAAGTTTTTGTAGTCGAATTTTTTAGTAACTTGATTTACAATAATTTTCCTTTCAAATGATGCCTTTTACTTTTTTTTATATAAATCTTGAACATGGCGATCTTAATTGATTTCAAATCTTTTTTGGGGAATATTTTACGTATCAATTTTTGTTGGCACTGAATGAACATGCCGCCTTTTTTTTTACAGAGAATCTGTTTTTGTGGGGGGTGGCGATTACGAAAATCCTGAAGACAGTAAGCGTCAAACAACCGTGAATTATACTATTCCAGGAGAAAGTGGAGATTTCCTGCAAGTGTATAAACAAACTATTATGAATACGTTCGGTGTAACGAGAACAAAAATCGATTGATTTATTTCTAAAAAGAAAACCGGTGAGACAATTTACAGCGATAAGAGAACATGCCATAAAAAATCAAAATTTTCCGAAAATGATCGCAATGCTGTAAGAGCTCATGTAAATTCGGTACCTAGAGACGTTGGACATTATACTCGCGCAAAGTCCAATAAGGAGTATCTGAGTCCTGATCTAAACATAAATAGACTTTTCAAGGCATCTAAAAAACTTTATCCGGAAAGTTCGGTAACTTATAAGTTTTATAGTGCTGTTTTTAATAAAGACTTTCCCCCCTAAACTTTCGCGTCGAAGGCCTAGAATGGACACGTGTCATACTTGCGATAGGCTTGATTGTGAAATTCGTGCGAATAACGAAGCAAGTAAAGCAGCGCGAACTAAACTAGATCTCCATCATGCTAAAGCTGAGAGAGCCAGAGATATTTTGAAAGAGAATACCATTCATTCTCAACAACCAAATAATGATTTATGTTGTCTATCTATGGATCTTGAACAGGTGTTGTTCGTACCAACACTGGTTCACTCTGATATGTTCTATCTGTCTCAGCTTTCGTGTTTCAACTTCAGGATTCACGTCGGAGATACAAACCATGCGAGCATGTTTTTGTGGCACGAAGGATTTTCTGGCAGAGGAACAAATGAGATTGCTTCTTGCCTTCTTCGATTTTTAAATAGTGGATTTACAAATAAAAAATCCCTAGTTCTTTGGTGCGACAACTGTGGCGGCCAAAATAAAAATAAATTAATTTTGTTTACGTTAATATATTTGGTTTCCATTGGATTGTTTGACTCAATTGAACAAAGATTTCTGGTAAGCGGCCACAGCTTCATGCCGTGTGATAGGGACTTCGCCCTAATAGAAAAGAGAAAAAGAACAATGAAAGCCTATGTACCTGAAGATCTGATTGATGTTATTAAATCAGCGAGGTACAGTCCACCGTTCGAGGTAATCGATATGACCCAATTTTGTTTTCGGAATATTAAGGAAACAGCCGACTTGTATCTTAATACTTCTAAACTACAAATCAGCCAAGCAACAGCAATGCGTATTGAAAAACAAAATCCAGCTATGGTAAAAACGAAGACAACTTTTTCTGATTTGCTTCCATGGAATAAGGTCAATGTCCTAAAAAAAGGGAAAACTATAAATGACATAAGAAATATCGAGCTACATATACTCTTACCAGAAAACAAAATTTCTGAACAAAAAAAGAAGTCTGCTTTCTATGATACCTAATCTAAAAGATCCACTGCATAAAAAATGTTACCATGACCTATTGGGGATGGAGGAAGTTGCTCAAAATGGTGCCGGAAGCAGCAAAACCTAAATAAGGCGATTTTCTAATGTTTTTGAATAACTTTTTTAGTGTAGGCACTTATCACGTTTCTATTTTTTTTAATCATTATTTTTGGATATGTTTCTTATGTTACTCATTTTTTGTTCTAAACTAATGTTCCGTATTCCTCTTAAGCTAGATTTTGAATAAATATTTAAAAAATCATTTATAATGTTGTTTTATTACGTTGATTTCAATTATATCAATAGGTGTATATTTTGGCACTTGTCACCTTTGTTACTTCCACTCTTCAATTGCTTTTTATATTTTTAAATTGTACTGTGATGCGTACACTTGTCTGAAAGGGAAAACGGCTTTACTTTCACAATAGGATTTAGTAGAGGCGTAATTTTATGGATTTTCTGTGTCGCTGGTATCGGTTTTGTATTTCTCAAGCGATCTTCCAATTTTTCTTTCATTGCACTATATTCTTGAATTTTTGACAACCGGATATTTATATTTGGTAAATTTTTCGGTGTTGCTGAAAATTATGCGTTCATTGTTCAAGATGCTGCATCGGGATTCCACTGGAATATCGATCAAGCGACGGTATACACTGTAGTTATTTATTATAAGATAGATAATGAACTCTTACTCATCAAAGTATGGTTATTATTTCTGATTGCTTAAATCATGATGCTATTTCTGTTTATGTTTACTCTGGGTTTATTATCAATTTTATTAAATTTCTGTCATCTAAAGTTCACAACATTTTTTTCTTTTCGGATGGTGCACCTCAACAATATAAGAATTATAAACATTTCCTTAATTTATCTTATTATAAAGAAGACTATGGAATGAATGGGTAGTGGAATTTTTTACAACGGCACACGGCAAAGGACCTTGCGATGGAAGAGGCGGAACAGTTAAAAGAATAGTCGCACGAGCTAGTCTGCAGTTGCCACCTCATCTACAAATATTAACACCGATACAATTGTTCGAGTGGTCGTCGAAAAATTTACCAAATATAAATATCCGGTTCTCAAAAATTGAACAATATAGTGCAATTAAAGAAAAACTGGAAGATCGCTTCAGAAATGCAAAACCGATACCAGTGACACAGAAAATCCATAAAATTACGCCTTTACTAAATCCTATTGTGGAAGTGAAGCTGTTTTCAGACAAGTTTACACATCACAGTACGATTAAAAAATATAAAAAGCAATCGTTAAGCGAGAAAAACAATAATAATAAAGATTATAGGAAGTGTAAAATTATATGACTAAATAAAATAATTTAAATTGATTAAAATAATTTGATCGCTTTCAGTAAAATGATTTTTAACGTTTTTGGACGATATTTAGTGAAGAGAGTGAAATTATAGATAATACAATCAAAAAAAAATTTAATTTTCAATTTTGGATAAAAAATTGAAAAAATTTTGATCACATCTCAAACTGCGGCTTATAAGTTGCGTAATATGGAGTAGAATTGTGGACATTTTTTTTAATCGAAGGGGTCGGACTTTTTGAAAATGTCGATTTTAATCTTTAAACGTTAATAACTAAATGATAATTACTTCGAAAATTTTCTTTTATTTATTTTCTGAAACTACATTCAAAACGAAAAAAATGATATCCTACTTTTTATAGATATCGATATTTATTACTAGTCTATCATTAATTGAAAATTTGTTGCTTAGAAATTGAAAAAATTGATTACACAATAATGGTTTAGAATGAAAGGCTAAAAATTGGTGTACAAGTTGCTTTTAGTACGTACTAAAGCATGTCAAAAAATGAGCGAAATCGAAGAGGGTCGGGTCAAAAACTCGGTGATTTGGCATGGAATGCCCTATATATATAAAGGTAAATTTTAAGATTTAGGTAGACTTTTAAAAATTTGGCGAAGTTTTGACGGGAAACTGTTGTTATGAGCACATTCCCTCTTTATCTGTGTTTACTATGAAATGCACTTTTCCTGCGAATATCTGCGATCCTATGAAAAAATTCGTTTTTTCCAGTTTCAGTTTTACTGGTACTTTTATTTAATTTTCTTTCGGCCTCTATATCCCTTGATCACACACATATTATGCTGTTTCTGCCTGGTAATCAGTTATATGCCTGTACTATAGTATAATTACCTGTACTGTGCACTGCCTAGCAGTGTGGAAAGTTTTGTTCTAACTTTGAACAATAAACATTTATCTATGTATCTATCTATCTCCCTCACTCGCCCCTCCCCCTTCCCCTCTCTCACTCTCTCTCCCCCCTCCCTCCCTCCCTCCTAAATTGCATTACTTTTGTATTATAATAAATAACAGTTAAAAAATAAAAACTGTAAGATGTACGTCTATTCTTGGAACTGGAAGTGGATATTGAAAAATTACTAGGTACGTTTTGTATACCCAGTCAAACGTTATAATTTTGATAACCTTTTAGGTACGGCGCTTTCGTTAGCAAGTGGAACCCCTGGGATACGGGATCTAAAAGGTTAATAAAGTTTTTCAGAAAACACGCTCGTTTAGGAGATATATGCTAATCTCCACGGTGGCCAGGACACCTTGGCTATTCAACTTTTTTAATAAATTTGATTATCATGAGGTTTTTTAACGAGTGTTTGTGGGTGCAATGTTTTGGACAAAATTTTTGTTGGGTTCATTTGTCCGAACATAATATTTTGTGAATTCTTATTACATATTGCAATCTTCAAGTAGTTACTTGCTTGCAAGCATCTGGTGAGTGCCATTTTGTATCACAATATTTTTAGTCCAACCGTATCATAACGTGAGAAGGTTAAATTTATAATACTGACTCACCCGGTTTATATTTCCGATCTGGTGATTGCAGGATAGTGACATCAATTTTAGCTGGTCCAAGAATTCCAGTAGACCTGTTCTTCTGGGGTCTTGGTAGTTTTATAACTGGAGAAGTATCTGTTTGAGATATCGTAGGTGATTGAGTTGCTTTTTCTGATGTACTAATGCGGGTTGCGGCAGTAGCAAAAGCGGAAACGCTCATATTTATCATTGCAGGAGTAGCGGTCTCTATACTCCATTTAACAGTTGAATTTATTATAGAAACAGTTTTTTGTAAAGTCTGCTTACTGGAGAAAATGGTTTCCTTTGTCGTAATTGAACTAAATTTGTCGAAGCTATTCGGAACTTCATTCATCATGGTAGTTTTTATGTTAGGAAGTACCATAATATTAACCTCATGATTGCGAGTAATGTGATCATCTAGAATGGTCTTAGGAGTTTCAGTCATCTCTAAGATTTCAGTTAAATTAATGTTCACTGTATCATCATGAATGCTATTAGTCAGTAATGTCCTATTCTTTTTATGGTGGTGATGATTCTTTTTATGGTTCTGTAACATTTCCTCATCATTTTTTCTCTTGCTTTCATAACCCTTTTTCTCTTCTTGTGTTCGAGGGCCTTTCCTTGACCTAAACATTATCGGTACAGTTAATTCGTGAGACTTAATAATGGGATTTGTTGTCGTCGTTGTTGTTCCATTAACAAATGAATTATTCAGAAGAATTCCATTCTTCTGCTCTAATATTCCTTGAGGGTATATAGCAGTTATTATTTTTTCAGCTGTACGGTCAGTTGTAGTTATAACAGAATGTATTCCTACAGACTTTTCATATTTCTTATGATGGTGACTCATATGATATTTGGAATTATTACGTTGTGGTTTATGCAATTTATGAATGTCTTCTGAATCATAACGACCCTCTTCATGTTCAGTAAAAACTTGTGGCCGTTTAGTGATCAGGTGCCGACGAATTTCCTGTAAATAAATACAGAATATTAATATAATATAATTTGCATTTCCGGATGAAACGAATATGTACAATTTACTGATATTCGTAAATCCCCCGGGAGTCTGTAGCACGTCGCTATATGTACGTGCTACACAAGTCTATAATCAGCAGACTCGATAGAGGCTTGCACCAAGTAAGCGTTACTCACTAAAATTTTAAGAAAAACTAAAATCCGACTTTAAAAAACAACAAACGCTGAAAAGAAAAATAATTAAATGTGTTACATACGTACTTGAATTAGATGTCTTTCATATTCTAGGTATGTAAGTACTATAATAGTATTTCTTTTTGGAGTCAGTGTCAAGCCGCACGTCATGTATAGGTAGACTACAAATGTAGAGTTAGTCTTTTTTATAGACTTGACGTGCGGCTTGGAATAAATTCCAGAAATAACTATTATAGTACTTACATACCTTGAATATAAAGGGTATCTAATTTATTTTATGTTCATACAACAATTTAATAGATGTCTAACACTTATTACAGTACACATATAAAAAAATTAAATTATTTTTGCTTTTCCAGTGTTTGTTGTTTTTAAAGTCGGTTTTTATTTTTTCTTAAAATTAATTTATTTCACAACTTTTAGTGGGCGGGTAAAAAGGGTATATCGTTGTAAAAAATCATCTAAATTGGCCCAGATTTGACGGAAATATGAAGTATCATAACGTATATCATTCGCCAAGGTCAAAAGCTGGATAGATGATCGCTAGCATGCCACTAGCATTATTGACTTGTTCATCTGTCAGTCTCTACATGAAATGTATACTGTTAGTAAACTATTGCACTGATTGTGAGCGATTTGCTGTTATCCGTTCAGGAGTTTCGTTCTCTATCTCCAAAGGTCTTCATTAGATCTTCATCAAATGTATACGGGACCACACCGATAGCACATCCTATTAAATAAAAAAATCATCGAAATCGGTTAGGATTTGACGGAAATATGAAGCAAAATGCCCCCCCAAATAAAACATACATGTCGAATTGAGAACCTTCTCCTCCTTCGAAGTCGATTAAAAACTTTCGTCTAGAAAAACCTCAGCGAAAATTTTGTCGTTTTATCCTACAAATCACTCTGTATAATAAAACCTAATAAAAGTGACCGAGATCGGAATAACAAATAACTATACTAAAACATGCCACTAATGTTGAAATGGTAGGTACTTGGCGGTCCTATGCTTGAACAAATTGGTGAATATCTGGTTATTATAATATTGCGTATTATTACATTATAATTCTGATAGTCGGAAGATGCAGAAGTTAACAAGCACAAAGTTAGAAAAGGCAAGTATGCTAAGATCCTTCACGGAGAAAAAGAATTAGTAAATTTTACAGTAAATCCCAGTAACAGGGCTCCTCGGGAGGTGACACAGCGTACTTTTTACAGTTCGTGATAGTATAAACACCAGTTTATACAGTATCATTTTTTATGAACCCGACACGTGTCAACGGGAGATTGGTAAATTTTTCCGCATAAACTAATGTTTATATTGTTACAAACTGTAAGAAGTACGCTGTTTCGTCTCTCGAGGAGCCCTGTTCCTGGGATTTACTGTAAAAATGATTAATCCTGTTTCTCCGTGTTTAATTACACTGCACAAGTATGGACATTTTAATTTATTTACCCTATAACTTGTGCTTCCCATTCAGTGGGTATCAGTTTTAATACTTATATTGTATATAGGGTGTTTCTCACTCAAGAGCTTCATACAGAGAATATTTTTAAACTAACAATTTCACCAATACTTATATCGTGGGGAGATTGCAAATGTTACTACATGACGGGATAAGTTGTGACTAATTGATCCTCAACCCAGGTAGAAATCTGTCCAGGTTGTGCAAGGTTGAACCTTGTTACAAGGTACGTTTTGCAAGATTACGCTGCAAGGTTAAAACAGGGTAGCTGCAAGCCTGTCTGCTCCTTGCATAGCCGAAACTGACCACTGCCCTGTACCGTTAGCCTGTTTCAAGCTTGCAATAACAGAGAGATACTAGGTTCGCGCGACAAGGTGAAAACAAGGCGAATACAAGGTTGTGCCGGCAGCTTAAAGAATCAGGGCCGCCTCTAGATGTTGAGACGTCTTCATGCTCAGCGCCCTTTTCTAGTTTCGGCGCCCCATGGCTAGTGCGCCTTCGTGCGTGGCACGAAATGGCCCCTCGTTAGACACGGCCCTGCGCTTAGCGAAAGATGTTATAAAAATCCGCGGCGTGGCGTGGCGTACGCATCGCCTCAGCTGTCAGAGCTCTTAGATTGAGGTTAGCATCAGTGGCGATCAGTTCGGTTCACGCGTGTTTTTTTTTTGGTTAAGAAGCCGTCAGTGTTTAATGTTAAAGTGCAAACGTTTCTTTAGTGCACGTTGAGTGTAAACGTTTTTTTAGTGCACGTTGAGTGTAAACGTGGGTTATTTGTGTCCAGCCTCACTTTCTTAAATGCGTTCCAACAAATTTCAAAAGGATTCCTCTAGAAAAAAAACTCTAAAGTAGCAAACAGTATCGAATTGTTTAGATAACCATATATTAACCATAACGAATTTGCGTACTGCATCACGCAAATGGTTAAAAATCGCGTGGACACGAATGACCCACATTTACACGGAATGGGTTAAAACATTCAGGGGCAAGATCTTTAGAATAAGGACCTACGAGCAGAAAATAAGTATTATCCAGCTTCCTGCATAGAAGGGTAAGTATTAATAGCTAATTTCATGAAATTATTTGCAAAAAGCAGATAGATGAATAAGTTTCTTTATTATCTCATATGCTTGTCTTTCATACAGTTGCAGATCCAGCGTTATCGATGCAGCCAGGATGGAAAAATTGCCCGGAGGAGGTACGCGAGGTTCAGGAAGGCCAGATATTCCATCGACTCGGAGGCGAAGGAACATGGAAAGGAGACCGCAGGCATTGGTCAGTGCGGCAGCTCAACTATCGAGTAAGTAACGCCCCTGAGATTAATAGTAGGCAGTATTATATCGAATTCGTATTCCTTATAAGGAGTATTATATCAAATTCGTATTCCTTATAAGGAGTATTATATCGAATTCGTATTTCAGATCAGAGGAAGGGGCATGAGACCTGGTGCCCCTCAGGCTACGTCATAGAACCATGCAGAGCAATCCAGTCGTCACTGAAGATTTCTCCACATCTCCCGAAGACTCTTCGGTAATTTTGGCGGATAACTCAATATCTATAAAATTTTAGTCCACGCTAGTATACCTTTCTTGTACAGCGAAATGTAATGTACAGAAAAGTATTCCATCAATTTAGTCTAAAATCTCATAGATTCTTAAGATGATATTACTTCTGTTGCCTGTAGTTTAATATACAGTAGACTTCCAATAGTCCGGCATCCAACGGTTCGGAATGCCCGATGGTCCGGCACCAGTATCGATTTTCAAACGATCGCGCTTCCGAACGGTATCGGCAGGCGGAGAAAGAAGAGAAGAAACAAATCAGTTGGGGGGAAGCGGCAGATGCATTAAATAAATTCATAACATTTGCTGGAACAAACTCACGTTATAATTGTGCAGAACTCATTAATTTGCATATTCTAAGAAATAACTTTTTTAAAAAGAGAGCTGAATCTACAAAACAAAAAGACATTAGAGATTTTTTAAAATAAATGTCTCATCAGTACATATTATGTACATACGTGTAAATTTGTAACACATTTCACTGGTTTAATTTGTTGTTAAGACATTTCATTGTTATGTTATTCAAAATGCAGGAATAAAGGTATGTTTTGGTTTGTATTCGAGTTTAAATGATTATCTCAGCATTTCTGGTAAACAACGCTTGCTGTCAAACATCATATTGCAGCTGCATTCATTCTACGACTTATCATTTAATAATCGCGGAACACATCTCCTGATAATCCGGCATTTTCGGTAATCCGGCACCGGCCGAGTCCCGAACGTGCCGGATTATCGGTAGTCTACTGTACCTATATATTTAACTTAACTTTTATTAAGTAGTAATCTGGCCAAAAAACAACAAAAATCTCTACACGTCTGACGTTTCGGTTCCTCTTCGAACCCTCTCCGGAGACACAATGAAGGATTCGTTCGAAGAAGAACCGAAACGTCAGACATGCAGTGATTTTTGTTGTTTTTTGGCCTGATTATTACCTAATAAAAGTTAAGTTAAATTAATATTAAACTACAGGCGACAGAAGTAATATTATCTTAAGAATCTATGAGATTTTAGACTAAATTGTTAGAATACTTTTCCGTACATTATATTTCGCTGTACGAGAGAGGTATAGGTATTCAATTTCGATCGTTTAATAATATATGAGGTTAATTTAACTCAACTTTTATTAGGTAATCATCAGGCCAAAAGCAACAAAAATCAAAACACGTCTGACGCTTCGATTCCTCTCCGAACCCTCTCCGGAGGCACAATGAAGGATTCATTCGAAAAAGAACCGAAACGTCAGACGTATAGTGATTTTTGTTATTTTTTGGCCTGATTATTACCTAATAAAAGTTAAGTTAAGTTAATATTAAACTACAGGCGACAGAAGTAATATTATCTTAAAAATCTATGAGATTTTAGACTAAATTGTTAGAATACTTTTCCGTACATTATATTTCGCTGTACACAAGAGAGGTATAGGTATTCAATTTCGATTGTTTAATAATATATGAGGTTAATTTAACTTAACTTTTATTGGGTAATAATCAGGCCAAAAGAGCAACAAAAATCACTACACATCTGACGCTTCGATTCCTCTCCGAACCCTCTTCGGAGACGAAATGAAGGATTCGTTCGAAGAGGAACCCAAACGTCAGACGAGCAGTGATTTTTGTTGTTTCTTGGCCTGATTATTACCTAATAAAAGTTAAGTTAAATATGAATCTCATATATTATTAAACAATCGAAATTGAATAAGTCACCCGTCAAATTGACGGGGTTCCGTAAACCTAGTGATAGTAAAGTAGGAATAATAACATTTTACTTGTCTTAGTATTATATATTGTAACGCGTGGATCGCAGCCGAGTCGGCATGCGTTAGCCTGCCGACGATTCAAGGGTTGGAGACAGCCCCGAGCGCGTCATAAGGGACGCGCAGGTAGTTAGGACGCGTCATCCGAGGACCTAACGGTCATCGGTCATCAGCGGGCTTTCGGCAAGGTCCGCAAACGGGGTATATTAGACGGCCGGCGAGCCATCGCCGCCAGACCATCTCGAGTCACGGTAGTGGAAGTTTTCGCTCAGCGAACACCACTATCCCTCGGAAGTCTCAGTCGAACGCCCTAGGGAAGTTTTCGCTCAGCGAACACCCTAGTAGTCGAACGGCCTCCACATGAGCGGCGACAGTTTTCGCTCAGCGAACATCGCAGCTCTCGTGGTTCACCGATCGACTCTCGAGCAACCGAGAGGGAAGTCTTCGCTCAGCGAACACCCTCTCGCGCGCAGATCTCTGACGGCCCTACGCCGTCCCGGCTTGAGGTTCGCTAGCGGCAGTTTTCGCTCCACGAACACCCTAGCGTCCTCGCCGCTCCAGCCGACGTTCTCACGTCGCCTCGCCTACCCGGCGACCCTCTACGCGGACGAGTTACCTTCGCCTCCGGCCTGACGACGATTCCCGGGACGCGAGCAGCCCCCGGCACGCCAAGACCGACGCAGCCGTTCCTGAGGACGACCCGCACCGCCTACGAGCTGCCCGACCGGCAGCCCCCTCCGACGCTTCTCCGAGCTCGATCCCTCCTGGGATCTTCTCTTTCCACACGCTTACGCTACCATTTTGTATTCCAGATCACGAATAAACCTTAGTTCCTAGTTTATTCGCGCTCTGTACATATTACCCCTCCTACAACTGGCGCCCAACTTCCGGGTAGAATCCTCACCCAACTTCCGGGTAGAATCCTAAACCCACCACGTTCCCCCCCAGGAGAAGCGCGAGGCTAGCGGAAGGTATGGCGGTCCAAATGACAAACGAGCAGCTCACGATGCTGCTCGAGAGGATCAACATACCACAGCAGCAGGAAAGAAGACGAACCAGCTTCGCCAAGTGCACGTCCAGATACAATGGAACCAGAAACCGCGACAAGGTCGAAGAATTTATCACGGCGTCCACCATTTTTAAAGAGGTGAGCGAGATCAGCGATGCAGACGCACTAAAGGGTCTGCCACTCCTCCTGCAAGATGTCGCAGCCACGTGGTGGCGAGGTACCAAGGAGAATGCAGGAACTTGGGCAGAAGCAATGGATCTCCTTCGGACCGCCTTTTGTCCAAAAAGGTTGGCGCATCAAGTCTTCGTGGACCTCTTCCAACGGAGGCAGGATAACGAAACAACCACGGACATTTTCATCTGCAAGGCACGAGCTATGCTGGCAGAATTACCATATCGGCTACCGGAACGCCAGCAAATAGATCTAGTATTCGGTCTATTACGACGACGGATCCGGGAAAAAGTTCCTCGAGACGTAGTAACCACGTTCCAGGATCTACTACGCAAGGCCCGCGAAGTAGAAGATATTGATCGGGAGCTATCTAACAATATAGTGAAGTCAGCACCTCAAGAAGAAAATAATACGGAGGTCGAGAAGTGTAAAACGGAAAAAGTAAGACCACGATGCGAAATATGTAATCGCTTCGGTCATACCGAAGAAAGCTGCCGCCGAAAAGAAGCACTAGCAACACGAGTAAAGGAGGAACCCTCAACAATACAATGCTATGGCTGCAAACGCCCGGGAGTTGTAAGGAGTAAGTGTCCTACCTGCAACCCGAGCAAAGCAGACGTGGCACAATTGGACTTCTGCGCCATAAACACCGACGTTTCGCACCAACGTCCGACCATCCAAATTTCAATTGAGGGATTAGTCGGCAGCGCCTGCATCGACACAGGCGCAAGAGCGAGCGTTGCCAGCTACAGTCTTTTTCAAGCTTTGCTGGAAAAAGGGCGGAAGTTCTCCAAAGTGGTCAAGCAGATCACCCTCGCGGACGGGAACCCTCAGCTCCAGGAAGTACCAATTACCAGCGTGGTCATACGGCTGCAAGGACGACGAATTCCTACAAAGCTCATCGTTTTGCCAGACGCCAAGCATAACCACACGCTACTAGGAGTAGACTTCTTAGAAAATGCCGGCATCGTGATTGACATTCCGCAACAAACTTGGTGGTTCAATACGGATCCCCAACAACGCCACGACTTCCAGAGGACGCCCGGGAAATCAGTTTCCTCGTCCCAAACTGAAGAGGTGTTGACAACAATGATTGAGGCGGCCGAAGAAGTCAACCTTTGGTCGGATCTGATAGAGATTCCAAAGGCACTCAGCCCCTTACCCGCCTCCCCTCAAAGGACCGAACCAGACGACTATCTGGACGAACTCTTCGATCGTTGCTACCAAACAACGACCAGCGCCGAAGAAATAAAATTTGAAATGATCGACGTCGCAACAACAGATATCATTTTGCAACCTAAGGAAGCAGCTCTCTTCCAGGGGGAGAGTCCTAAGGAACTTAGTCAAGGGAAACCCGAACGGATCGACCTGGGATTGCTTGACGTCGTGTTTATGAATAACACTTTACAACCTAATGAAACCACGGAAGCAGCTCTCCTCCAGGGGGAGGGCTCTGAGGAAGAAAAACCACCACCACCAATACGACCTCTACGGAAAAGAGGACGTCCCCGCAAGCAAGCAGTGCAGCCATCCACGCAGGATCCTGGACCTTCGTCGGGACGCCGTCAGGTCCAGAGGGGGAGATTGTAACGCGTGGATCGCAGCCGAGTCGGCATGCGTTAGCCTGCCGACGATTCAAGGGTTGGAGACAGCCCCGAGCGCGTCATAAGGGACGCGCAGGTAGTTAGGACGCGTCATCCGAGGACCTAACGGTCATCGGTCATCAGCGGGCTTTCGGCAAGGTCCGCAAACGGGGTATATTAGACGGCCGGCGAGCCATCGCCGCCAGACCATCTCGAGTCACGGTAGTGGAAGTTTTCGCTCAGCGAACACCACTATCCCTCGGAAGTCTCAGTCGAACGCCCTAGGGAAGTTTTCGCTCAGCGAACACCCTAGTAGTCGAACGGCCTCCACATGAGCGGCGACAGTTTTCGCTCAGCGAACATCGCAGCTCTCGTGGTTCACCGATCGACTCTCGAGCAACCGAGAGGGAAGTCTTCGCTCAGCGAACACCCTCTCGCGCGCAGATCTCTGACGGCCCTACGCCGTCCCGGCTTGAGGTTCGCTAGCGGCAGTTTTCGCTCCACGAACACCCTAGCGTCCTCGCCGCTCCAGCCGACGTTCTCACGTCGCCTCGCCTACCCGGCGACCCTCTACGCGGACGAGTTACCTTCGCCTCCGGCCTGACGACGATTCCCGGGACGCGAGCAGCCCCCGGCACGCCAAGACCGACGCAGCCGTTCCTGAGGACGACCCGCACCGCCTACGAGCTGCCCGACCGGCAGCCCCCTCCGACGCTTCTCCGAGCTCGATCCCTCCTGGGATCTTCTCTTTCCACACGCTTACGCTACCATTTTGTATTCCAGATCACGAATAAACCTTAGTTCCTAGTTTATTCGCGCTCTGTACATATTACCCCTCCTACAATATTATTTTTCTAAATTTGTAATGCTATCGCTATATATTGTAACCCAATTTTAATTATCAATAAAATATAAAAATTTAATTCTAACCTCAAATGTTCTTCATTACCGACTCATTACCGACAACGCAACCTTGTCCCAAGCGCCATAGTCTACCTTGAAACAAGCTTGCATAGCATACTGTCACAACATTGAAACGCGTAACAGATTTGCCTTGCATTAGCCTTGTTTTGCAACCTTGTCGCAAGGTTCTACCTTGCCGGCCAACCTTGTAACAAGCTTATTTCGGGGTACGATTTCTACCTGGGAAGTTGGCCAAAAATTATTCCATCCAGTATTATAATCTTGCTATTCGTCGACGAGATAAGTATTGGCAAAATTATACATATGGGGCACTCCATGCCAAGTCACCGAGTTTTTGACTCGACCCTCTTCAATTTCGCTCATTTTTTATATGTTTTAGTACTTATTAAAAGCAACTTGTACACCAATTTTTAGTCTTTTATTCCAAGCCGTTATTGAGTAATTGATTTTTAAAATTTTGAAGCAAAAAATGTTCAATTGATGATAGACTAGTAATAAATATCGATATCTATAAAAAGTAGTGTATCATTTTTTTCGTCTTTAAATGTAGTTTCAGAAAAAATAAAATAAAATAATTCGAAGTAATTATCACTTAGATATTTACATTTAAAAATTAAAATAGACATTTTCAAAAAGTGCGACCCCTTCGATTTTTTTGAAAATTTTTTCCAAAATTCTACTCCATGTTACGCAACTTTTAAGCCACAGTTTGAGATGTGATCACAATTTTTTCTAGTTTTTATCGAATATTGAAAATTTAATTTTTTTTCTTTTTGGATTGAATTAGCTATAATTGCATTCTCTTAACTAAATATCATCCAAAAACATTAAAAACAATTTTATTGAAAGCGATCAAGTTATTTTAATCAAATTTAAAATATTTTATTTGTTTATATCATTTTACACTCTATATAATCTTTTTTATTATTATTTTTTCTCACTTAACGATTGCTTATTATATTTCTTAATTGTACTGGAATGTGTAAACTTGTCTGTACTTCCACAATAGGATTTAGTAAAGGCGTAATTTTATGGAACTTCTGTGTCGCTGGTATCGGTTTTGCATTTCTGAAGCGATCTTCCAATTTTTCTTTCATTGCACTATATTCTTGAATTTTTAAGAACCGAATATTTATATTTGGTAAATTTCGAATAACCAATAAACCAACGGACGGGCGGATTCGTGCCAAATTTGGAAAATTTTGAATTTTTGAAATCTGATTTAAGATTCGTGATCAGCGACCTAAAAACCCCACTTATACCAAATTTGGCACGAATCCGTCAATTTTCGAAAATCTCGTCCGCCATATTGGATCCGCCATCTTGAATTTTTGAAATCTGACTTCAGATTCGTGATCAACGACCCAAAAAACCCCCTATACCGAATTTAGTTTAAGTTGAATAAGCCATTAAGAATGTTGTCCTTCTAATTCAAGGAAATTTCCCACTGTGCTCCCCTGACCATAAAGGTCACATGAAAAAAAAGGGGTCTGTCGCGGGACACACGGTAGATGTGAATGATATTTTTGCCGCATTGAGTTTCTTTTTTTTTACTGGAAGAATACAGTGTGGGATGTGTTTTAGGGAAAATGAGAAAACAAATTGACACCCTCGCAACTATTGCTATGATATTGTATGTACAACTTATATACATATTATTGTATATTATATATTATATATAATTTGGTTTCACACATCATTATACACAATTTATATTCTACGCAATTGTATTTTTTTTTATATCGAATTGAAGATTTCACGAATCCACGTGTCCGCGTTTTGTTTTCGTTGACAACAATTAGTAATCGAATTCCTGATCTGTGACTTCCGTTACAATAGCAGTGCTACTTGTCGTTGCGATATTACGTTCTACAAATGTTACAATAGGCCGATGATAACTGAAATACGTGACGAACGTTTTAGATGTAATGTTTTCAAGATATCTTGAAAACACTGCATCTATGGTAGTTCCATACCTCGTTGTAGGGTCTTTCGCATGGTTGTTCATAATCAACTGAAACTCGTTTTGAAGGAAATTAGTGAGAGGTAATGATGCTTCATCGGCAAAAAGTTTACATTAAAATCTCCTGCTAAAATTAATGGAATTTTATGGAAATTTTCTTTTAATAGTACTGAACCAGCCGGGCTGTACACAAGCAATCCTCGGTGTTCGAATTTTATGATATTTTCAATTGTTTGATTTGGAGAGGTATACAAAGCAACCATAACGATATCACTTCCGTCGTCTATAACAATTTGTGCAGCACATAAATCGCCAATAGCTGATTGACCAACATCAAGATCTATTGCATTTCTTACTCGAAAGTCTACATGAGATGTAACAACATGTAGTGTATCTCTATTCTGATAAATAGCTACCCCAGCAGCTGCAACGTTTGGTCGTTTGAATTTGGTAACGCAATTGAAGTTGGGTATGTCAACGTTGTCTTCCTGAGGAAGCCATGTTTCAGATAATAATAAGTTATTTTAACGTAATGCAATTTAAAATAAAGAACGTAATACAATTTCAAAAATGCACTTACCTTCGAGTTGAATCGCTTGATGATTGCGTGTCACATGCCGTACGTGGGCCTGCATTATTTTGAAGCTCAAAAATATAAATGCGTTTTCTTTCTTCTGTGGCCCATCGTACTGCAAAATTCTGTCATTGTCTTCAGCACTTTCACTCATATTGTAAATATTGTAAAAAGTCAAAGAACAAAGAAAGAAACCATCGTCTCACTGCGCGTCGTAAAATGCGTTACGCTTGACGAAAGCAGAGGGAAACGTACAAAATAACAGAGAATAGCGTCACAATACTAGACACGAGGTCTCGTCTCAAGCCGCTTCTTACGACCTGCCGGAAGGTGCGCATGCAACCTATTTATTTACTATTCCACTTTAGGCACCTGGGTATTCCACATTAGGATACTCTGAAAATTTAGTAGTGCAAAATGTATCTTTTCGTAAAACATGATTGTTATTTTTGTATAGTACTTTGTTGATGCAAATAATAAACGACGTTATTCAGAAATATTTTACTGTCTCGTCTATGATTAACAAAGCAAATTAAACAGTTTATTTATATCAAATTCATGCATATACAAAAATAGTATTCCACATTTGGCGACTTTACTCTATTTAAAAAAATTGCCGAAAAAAAATTGTTTGAAAACGACGTAATTTACGATAAAAATCATATTCTTTTTATTTTTTAATATTTCTTGCTAAAAATTTAGCAGTACATTCTTGAAATATCATAGAAAAAAAAATTTGTACTCAATTGTACCTTAAAAAAGGTATTTATTTTGTTGGGTGATGATGGAGGTTTTGAAGCTAACAGAAACCTAGAATTTCTAAGGAAAAATCGTATAAAAATGTATTGATCATTACAAAAATGTTAATATTTTATTACTTATGTGAATATAGATTTTAAAAAGTGTAGCTTCTAACTAATATAATACCATAATATCGTCGTTTCCGGCGCAATCATTGTACAAGTAAGCCCGATGATTTTCACACATTGGTCGGTAACAACTAGGACACTGCATCTTTGTTTTTTTATCATCTTCGCGAGAACAGAGTGCACACCTTACTCGTTTATTATACTCCGGCCGATCAACTTCCGGCGTAGTTGATTTATTACAAGAATGAGCTGTATACCTTTGCGAATGTATGATCGCAGCATCTCATTTTTCAGCTCATCATGCAAGTATGGTATGACCAAATGTAAAACAAGCTGCTTTATATCAGCTGGAGCAGATAATTTCGTTCTTGCTTCATCTGTTTCGGCGTACTTGCAAGTATACAAAATCCTTGCATTTACTTGCGCTTGATCAAGTATGCCGAAAAAAAAACGCATCAGCCAACGCTTTGTTGCACGAGTAATAGTGTAAGCGTGACACAACTTATCAAAAACGTCAGTACCGCCTTTCATTACATCATAAAATTAAATTTATTTACTTGTAGAAAATCAACGCTTTGCAGAGAAAACCGATAGCTAGTACACAATGGGGTCGGAGTGACCCCACACCAACTTTGAACGATGTTCAACACCTACTGAGCATTCCTATGTACAACTACAGCGTGTTAACGTATTCTTAGTACCCCAAACTATAATTCCAAAAATATTTTAACGATATTTTCGATCAAACTCGAGGTTGGGGTCAAATTGACCCCTTATGTTCTCGGAGGGTTAAAATTCTCTTAATTCCGTAACTATTGCCCCCTCGACATTACAATTTGCACTTTATATACCTAGTTTTGAAGTGAGACTTCTTTGCTGAGGGTATTTAAATCGCACGAGGAGGAATGAAATACTGAAACGGAAATCCCCCACTCCAGCGCTCTCGACCGTGCTTAGCACGGTCGCTACAGTCATAAATTTATATTACCGTAACGGCGAAGCGGGCGGTATGTTTCGGCGAACGTGGGTTGCAAATGCATTCGTAGTCCCGTACCTTTCCGTCAAAACTACCTTGCAGTGTAACTAATTGTAAACCACGGTTAAATCACCGAACTTTCACTGTATCTCTTTGAATCGAATATATCACCAGTACTTAATATTGTGAGTGCAGTGTTAAATCATTTGAACTAGCCGATACGGTTTAAATCCATCTCTTCACGTGTTCGGTCACTAGTCGTGTCACGCAGTAGTGTCTTCGGGATTTACGACCTCGAGGAGATCTAATCTTGATCGCACCTGTTAGAATTATTAACTTGAAACTGAAGAATAAATGAAGCAAAAATCAATCGCTATTTAGACTGTGCAGAGGGGGTCTGGTTTGTGCTGCTCGAGAGGGTTTCTTGGGGCGATGAAAGCCATTATTTATATTACGAGGCGACGCAGTGTCGCACCTCCACTAAGAGCACCAAAGAAAGAAACCAATCATCGATAGTTCAGATCATGATCCCCGTATACCCTTTTAGTCAGTTCTCCAGAGAGTGTGAAAAAGTAAAGATGTGTCTTCCAAGCACATTCTAATAAAGAATTGGTATTTTTAAAATTAATTGAAGTTATCTAGGTAATTTTCAGGCCAAACAACTTTTAACAACAATCACTTTATGTCTGAGGTTTCGGTTCCTCTTCGAACCCTCTTCAGAGACGTAATGACCCACAGATGCTTGAATTCTCTATTTATATCTCTAACAACCGTTATCCCCACCCTTCCTTACTTATATTACTATCTTCTTCTCAACCCCCTAATAATATTTACTAATAACACTGTCATCTTAATAATGTCAAATTCAAAAGTATTGTTAATAACCCATAAACAATCTCTATAATCAATATGATTGTTACATTAAAATGTTTATTTTTATATTATTGATTGATAAATTTGATGAAGTTCAACACTATCAGTTTTAATATTTATATTGCCTTTAATTTTGTTAACATAAAACTTTCTAATATCTTTCTCTTTGCCCAATGTTTTTCTCATGACAAAATTTTAGGATTATCAACCTCAAAAACATGTTTATTGCCAATGGGAAAATGAGATGAATTTTGTGATAATGTTGTGTTGAAAGACAATAGCATTAGAAATAAGGTGGTCTTTGAAAAAATGAAACTAAGCGTAAAATAAGCTTAAAAATCGTTTATGAAATATCGACTTAGCTCCGCCCACAAGAAACGGCGCGGTGAATGCAGATAGCAGCTGTGATGTCACGAATCGTCCGCTAGTCGTCGGCTCTGGCTACAAGTTTACCGCTTGTAGAGTTTGCGCTATGCGCATTCTTCGTTCAGATTTTCCCAGAGTTTGGTCAATTGCGAACTGTGGAATTTGGGCGACGTACCTACTTTAATATGACTGATAGTGTCGCAGAAAAAAAACCGTTTCAAAGACATTATTATTGTGTCGTACCAAAGTGCAGAAATACTTCCGTAACTGCATCTGATAAGTTGTATTTCGCAATGCCACGAAATAAAGACAATCGAAAAAGATGGTGTAACTCGATGAAGAGGGACAGGCAGAAAAATAAACCCCTATCAGATATTTCTACTATTTACTGCTGCAAGGATCACTTCAACGTAACTTTTTCATTTATTTACTGCGTACATATGACATACAAAGTGGAATGAAATAATGGAATAAATTCAGCATAAATTCAACGGCAAATATTTGATGGAAATCCAAGAACACGTCGAGTTTTATTTTAAATTCAGCACTTTCCGATGTATTTTTCATTCAATTTGTCGTTGAATTTATACTGAATTTATTCTATTAGAAAGTTCTACCCTGTATGTATCTACGTAAATGTAAAAGCGTATAATACTCAATACAAACATATTTTCAGTTTGAAGAGGACGAAGAAAATTATTTTCAATACAAAATTATGGGCAATATTCGACCAAGATTGAAAAAAGGCGTTGTCCCACACATATTGAAATGCCAGTTGCCTTCTAGTGCATCTTCCAGTAAAGTGTAAAGAAAATATGTTGCCAAAAAAAGAAGGATGGAGTTAGTAAAAGAAGCCATGCAGGAACACGAAGAGAATCATACCTACGCAATAGACACTACGGCTGCCGCGGACGATTCGTGACGTTACCCAGCCGACTAACCACTCACGATAGTGCAGGAGCTGAGAGACATTGAGTATGAAAAAATCGCTGACCTCATTCTGATTGATGATTTGAGTTCAGAAAGACTTAAAGAATGACATCGTGGAGGTTGCCGGACGGAATTATGGTCCATTTTTTTTATCGGCCATTTAATAGGAGTTTTTGATTCCGTCGCTGTAGCTGTGAAAAAAACGTCGTTCTTGACTATTAAAAGGTTGTTTGGGTAAGGTATGAAATTAAAAACGGCGTCATTATAATACAATTCAAATTTATTTATTAATGAAAAAGGAATAAGCGGTTTATATAGTTCATTATTATCGAAAACTAACAAAATTGTACAATTACGTAGGTAAGTTTTGACAATGGTTGTGGATGCATTTGCAAAGAGAGATACAATTAACGTTGATTTTTTACAATTACAGGACATTGTTTTGCAATCAGCATTACATTTGCAAGGCCTGATTAAAGAATTTGGCGAAGGCGGTTTTGTCATTTGCACCGGGTGGAGCTGTCCATTTCGTCTTTCATAGCCAAATTGGAGAAAGTTCAGAGGCTCATATATTGGTTGTGAGGAATTTTTCCACAAATACATATGTTTGGGCTGCAGCTCTTATGTAAATACAAAGCATTAGAAGTGCAAATAACTTTGGATACATTGAAATTTAAACGGATATTACGGGTAATTAACTTGAAACGTAGTTCATCTGCTGTGGACTTTTCTTTGGCAAATAAATAAGTGCAAACTTCTTCAATGTTCTTAAAATGCACTGGAGTTTCGAAGTTATTTGCAAAAATCGAGAGAGCATCGTGAACGAATACTTCGGATGCAGCGTTTACACGTTGCTTCTTTAGTTATAGGTGAACGTTATTCCGATACGCGTCGATGTAATATTAAAAGTACATTTTTCAATTTTTATAATAGCAGTGTTATTAATACTACAATGATTACTGCGATATGGTTGAAATCTTATTAGATTCAATTAAAGCCGACAGAAACTGTGATTATGATTTACATTTCCAAGCCACACGAAGAATGCTGCCGTACATTTTTGCAATGAATCATACGAATTACATTCGCGGAATAACACTTTACTTGCAAGATATGATTCAATTACCATGTTTTGTTGTCGACAATTTGCGGAAAAGTATGCTGTCAGTTAAGAGAACACCAGGTAAATTTAATTCTGTTGGTTGCGATATGGCACTCGAGCAGTCCCAGAATCGATCATCCGCTATAACTGGAGGCTTGATAGGGATTACTAAAAATGAAGATGCAACTCAACGGTGGTTACTGTTATATCCGTTTAAAAATGCAATTCACAATGCTATTGTATCATACGTTCAGATAGAAGGTGATGCTACCGGCGCCATTGATTCTTCCTTTCATAGTGAGTGGAGTAAAGCACGAATAGCGAAGGACGAACAAAACAATCAAAGTTTGATTTTGTCTTTAACAGGTTGCAACATATTTAACATCGATGTAGATCTCGGTCTTCGCAATATTTATAACGAAGCTCTTGCAGATGAAAACACTGTCAAATGTTTGTTGAATTTAAAAGAAACTGGAGAATCGATGATAAAAGAGTACGAAACTGAGCGGTTTGATTTAAAGAAGAAATACGTTTTTGACCCACTAGCAAGAAAACAATTTTATAATTTCAATGACAAGCCCACCAAAGAAAAGCAATCTACAGGTAGTGATAAAAAAGTAAAACTCATAACCAATAATACTACATTTCAACAATCATTTATGGTGGCATAACAACATGAACTTGATCTTAGACAGTTTTTATCGCATGAAATACTTGATTACCCTACATATCTTTTTGACCACGAAGGGTTCTACAGGAAAAGTACAAACTCAGCATTAGTTATCGAAGTTCAGAAAGTACATGCATGTGAAAACAACACTTTCCAGCAAATAATAAAATCTGATCATTCGAAAAAGTTTGTATTTTCGATGGAATGTCACTAGTTCATAAAATTCAACTTCAAAAATATAATACTTTCGGAGATTTTGCTACTGCATTTTTCGAACGTATACAGAATCTTTCATACCAGCATTTTATCAAAAGAATTGACGTCATCTTCGATAGATACGATGACATTTCTATTAAGTACGTTGAGTCGCAATTACGATCGAAAGGAACGAAACCGAAACAAATTGTTATATGAAGTCCTTCAACCAAAATCCCGGCCGACTGCAAAGATTTTTTTTTGTCCTCAAAACAAACTGCAGCTTGTTCAATTTCTTTGCATGTATGCTCCAACTTTTTTAAACATCTATGCTGAAACAGAACTGTTCATTACCGGTGGATATGAAGACCCCACGAAATGCTTCAAGCTCCAAAGTAATAGTTTATCTGAAGTGCTAAACTTGAATTCTAATCACCTAGAAGCAGATTGTAGAATGTTCCGCCATATTTTTCACGCTGTTCGTGGAGGGATTGAACAAGAAATTATAATTAGTTCGGATATTGATGTTTTCGTGCATAGCATTCACTTTTGGCATAGACTGTCGAACATTGGATGTCGAGGTATCTGGTTTGAAGGATCGAGTAAAAAAGGAAAACTTGTAAGCTGTCATTTAGTAGCTGAATCACTTGGCGAAAAAATGTGTAATATTTTACCCGCGTTACATGCTCTAACAGGTTGCGACACGACAAGCCGATTTACAACTAAGAAGCAATGTATAAACGCTGCATCCGAAGTATTCGTTCAGGATGCTCTCTCAACTTTTGCAAATAACTCCGAAACTCCGATGCATTTTAAGAACATTGAAGAAGTTTGCACTTATTTATTTGCTAAAGAAAAATCCACAGCAGATGAACTACGTTTAGGGTCAATTACCCGTAATATCGGTTTCAATTTCAATATATCTAAAGTTATTTGCATTTCTGATGCTTTGTATTTACATTGCTTAAGAGAGCTGCAGCCTAAACATATTTGTGGAAAAATTCCTCATAACCAATATGTGAGCCTCTGAACTTTCTCCAATTTGGCTATGAAAGACGAGATGGACAGCTCCACCCGGTGCAAATGACAAAACCGCCTTTGCCAAGTTCATTAATCAGGCCTTGCAAATGCAATGCTGATTGTAGAACAATGTCCTGTAATTGTAAAAAAAGCAACGTTAATTGTATCTCTCTTTGCAAATGCATCCACAACCATTGTCAATACTTACCTACGTAGTTGTACAATTTTGTTAGTTTTCGATAATAATTAATAAACAACATTTCTTTTTCATTAATAAATAAATTTGTATTGTATTATGATGACGCCGTTTTTAATTTCATGCCTTACCCAAACAACCTTTTAATAGTCAAGAACGACGTTTTTTTCACAGCTACAGCAACGGAATCGAAAACTCCTATTAAATGGCCGATAAAAAAATGGACCATAATTCCGTCCGGCAACCTCCACGATGTCATTCTTCAAGTCTTTCTGAACTCAAATCATCAATCAGAATGAGGTCAGCGATTTTTTCATACTCAATGTCTCTCAGCTCCGGGTCTACGAAGCGTTTTCGATCACGTGACAAAGTAGGCGTTCCGCTGCGAAACAAACTTACAAATATGCTGCTAGTTGCCCGTTTTTTTGAGAAAAAACTATCTCATGTCATCTTAAGAAGGCTACTACATCGCCTTAAGCAGAAATTCCAAATTATTTAAAATTCATGTCATTTCTCCATTACATGCTTAGAAAGACCAGTGCTTTCTTTGCTCATTTTAACACTATACTGATGTTGTTTTTTAAGGCCTCTGCTAGTTTCACCGATATACTTTTTACCACAATCTTTACAATTGATCTCGTAAACAACATTGCTATTCAAATCTATCTTAACTTATCCTTTTCTGAATTAAAAAACTGAAAGTGTTTTGAATTTTGAAGACAGTTTCTATGTTATACTTTTTAAAGGCAGCTTTCAACTTTTCACTAAGTCCCCCTACATATGGTAAAACAATGATGCTTTCATATTGGCCCTATTTTCGTTACTTACAAAGTTTTCGTTTTGACAAAGCCTCTTTCTGAATTCTTTCCAAAACTAAATTTGCAATAATAGGCGATAATGGAGAATCCATTGAACATCCAAAAATTTGTTTGTAATACACCCCGTTAAACACAAAATATGTGTTATCAAAAACAAAGCTGACAGCTCTAATTATTTCATCTATTGGCATATGAAATGTGTTTTCAAACTCATTTTTCAAATCTTTTAAGCATATAACAACTAAATCTAAAGGAATATTTGTAAATAACGACACAATATCAAGTGAAGTGATTGTTGTTAAAAGTTGTTTAGCCTGATAATTACCTAGACAACATAAATTAATTTTAAACTACTGCAGGCAGCATAGGTATTATCTTAAGGCGGTCGAGTCAGTTGAAATTTGAAAAAAAATCAATTTTTGTTTTTTTTGCGTTTTCTGACTCATATATATATAATCTACATGAAAAAAAATCGATATACTCGAATTCATAAAAATTGAGATGTTATGGCCATTAGAGCAGAAATGATCGATTACTGAATATAACATATCTTTCCTACATACGTGATATTACTTTTATAGAACATCAGAATGCAAATAAGATGCACTGTGATGGGAAATATACTTATAACATTGTGTATAATATTCATATTTTTCATCTCTTTCAATAATATATTTTTTTATCTGAAAATTTTTTTTTATTGTAAAAGTTGGAAAAATTATATTATTTGACCTTAGAAACTAAAAGAGAAATGTATGGAAAGTGAATAGCAAAGATTTCAATTAAAAGTAGTAAATTCATAAGACAAACTTTAACGCTCATTTCCCAACACTTACACTTTGCTTTACTTCTCGTAGGATTCAGATTGAACCGAGGCACCGATTTGGATGGGCTACATCTTATTCTCTTCATAAGAAGATGCTTTCTCGTTCGAGTGTAGGAATTTATGATAGAATATAATTTGTGGTAGTGGTACTCGTTTCCATATCGATTTTTTGATAAATAAAATTTTCACGAATAAATATAGTGATATCTTCGTTTGTGGAGTTACAAATTGAAATCCCTACACTCGAACGAGAAAGAATCTTCTTACGAAGAGAAAAAGTTGTAGCCCATCCAAGTCGGTGCTTCGGTTCACTCTGAATCTTACGAGACGTACAAAAATTAAAATAGCTTATATTGACAATTGGAGCCATCGGTAGCCTTATTCTTAGTGGTAATTTTTTAAGTATTTTGGGGGAGTAGTATATAGTATTTTTTATAAAAATGTACATAATTTATTTCCTAATAAAATCTTAATATGAAATTTTTTTTTTTCAGGCTGACTCGACCCCCTTAAGGGATTAGGGGTAGTCAACGACGCCGAAAAATGAGTATATTCATGAATTTTTTAGTCAATAATTTAGTTTATTTTATGAAATTAGAAATACTACATTAATATACATAGTTTAAACATAATATGTTGAAAATTTGAGAAAAAAAAATTTAAGATAACGGCAGTAATCGCCATGTTTGTTGGACCCCGTCCGACGATACGTGTTTTGCGGTTGCCATCATAAATCGTAACTGGATCATCTGAAATCAATCGGACAAAGAAAAATCATTAGTTTAATAGTTAATCTTGTGCTTAATCGAAGCTTTTTTTTGAACAGAAGCAAAATGGCAGCATCTGAAAGTTGATTTTCAACTTTTCGAGGAAAAAAACGCTAGTTTACTATTTATAAAAAATAGAAGTTTTCATCAGAGAAAGAAATCCTTCGATTAAGCACGAGTTTTTTATGTCTACAATAACCTGTAAAAATTGTATTCAAATATGTCGAGTGGTTTTCTAATGAAAGTGGCAACCGACTTTGAAAACACAGTTTCGAGAAAAATGCGTTTAAAGTTTTACATTCGCTTTATGTATAGACTGTAACGACGCTACCCGGCGCTACCGGGTAGTCGCACACTTCAGCACGCTCTCTGACTGGCCCAGCTCGGGTAAGACAACAGATAAAGATATGTTGGACGCCAGGTGTCCCGAGACACCAAAGATATTCGCGATAGGGCACAGTCAGATCACGTGAACCGGAAACGGAACTCCGCTAGCTCAGCCCCGTATCGGCGAAGGAGAGGGGCGGGGTCGTGAGACAAAGAAATTAATTTGAGGCGGCTTTTAACAAAGAAATAAAACTTAAGATTTATTGAGAGAATCACTTACTCGATATAATATGGTCGGATAGCACAGATATCCGGTAATCACACGAAGACGACATGTGAAGATAATACCGGAGATACGCGCGAAACTAACACCGAAGGCAATACACGGAATTACGTACGGAGACAGCAGATAGTAACCGAGTTCGATTCCGGACGCGGAAATATGCACAAAGACAGCAGATAGTAACCGAGTTCGATTCCGGACGCGGAAATACGCACGAAGACAGCAGATAGTAACCGAGTTCGATTCCGGACGCGGAAATACGCACGTAGACAGCAGATAGTAACCGAGTTCGATTCCGGACGCGGAAATACGCACGAAGACAGCAGATAGTAACCGAATTCGCACCGGTCGCGGAGATACGTCCGAAGACAGCAGATATTAACCGAATTCGTGCCGGTCGCGGAGATACGCCCGAAGACAGCAAATAATAACCGAATTCGCACCGGTCGCAGAGATACGCCCGAAGACAGCAGATAATAACCGAATTCGCACCGGTCGCGGAGATACGCCCGAAGACAGCAGATAATAACCGAATTCAAATCGCACCGGTCGCGAGGTTCGACCGCGAAGATAATAACCGAAGACAACGCGCTCGGAACAAAGAGAATCACTAGAACTAACGGTAATCGCGAATCGATACTAGATAGCAGAGAGTAAAGAGTCGAGAGTCGAGAGTCGAGCACACGGAATGCCTCACAAAGATATCACCGTACTATCGCGGCACTAGATATTCTCCTATGCCGGTAACCGCACTACCAGCGTTACATATTCTACTAAATTGGTAGCGAGCTCAATTCGTCTCAGGAAATTCGGTTGCCGGATGCTACCGAATTTCCCAAGCATCCCCAGATACGATAACTTAAACGATATCACTACGCGATCGCACACGATCGACGATTAATACGCGAAACAAAAAGATAAAGATACTACGATACTAACACACGGGTCCGCTACACTTCCTCGCGATACACGATAAACGGTAGGCCTTTCAAGGGCAATACGATACGAAAAGGGACGAAAAGAATTACTATTCGTGGCCACGTGTCGCTAATAAGGAACCGGCTTACCGGAAAAATTTCGCAGTTGACTGCTGGGCAGTTGACGTCTGTACACACCGCTGGTCCGCACGAAAGAGGAAGAGTCCAGGGATCGCGCTTCGGCTCGCTAGGCGGAGAGAATGCCCTTCCCCACTCTAGGGGCCCTTTACGCGATCTAATTGGTGATCGATTTCCCCCGCTGATTTGCATGCGCGACGTTGCTATTACCGCTGCGCGCCTGCTCCGTAGATCGCCAATCGAAGACAATATCGCCTTCCTTGTTGGTTCGGATGCGTGCGCAGCTCGCTGGATTTCTTCGTGGCTCCCCTACTATCCCCTCACGGATGACTGCTTGATGGATTCCTCCGGAACATTCCCCTGCGGGATCACGCGAAGAATCCCGATGCGACGCTAACTCCCAAGTGGTCCATTCGTGCCGAAGAAACGGGGTGCCTGTCTACACAGGTTACGTTCCTCACCGGGTACGCTGCTCGTCTGCAAGTCCCAGTCCTGCGCCTGGCAGGGAAGTCGTAGGCATCTTGCCGCACGGCATCTGGCGCTCGTTGCAGCCCCTTGTCCTCCAGCTCCAGCATCCTTGTAGCTCTATTTTAGTCTAACAGATCTAGATACGGTAGTCGGTTCTAACAAAACTAATTCTTAACGCTCTAAATAATGCTCTGGGGATGGCGGGACCAGCGGTGCGACGTGAGGGACTGCGTCACATTGTAACGTGCACGATTTGCAACGTTACAAGACATATTAGTTATTTGATAACTTACATTGAATCGTCTATTCCTAGGCCATATAACAGCTTTTTTGCCGACGTGGTAGCTTCCAATAAGTCAATTTACAGTTGTCTACGTTGCATTCTGCCTTCTCGAGTGTTTTGGTTCGCGCGTTGATTCGCCACCTTTATACGTTCACGGTCCGCTCGCTTCGCGTATTGATGAAGATTTGATCCACTGGTGATTCCCATTGCGTCCATAATACTCAATAAGGAACACGTACCTTCATTAAAAAGGCAGGCAGCAACATATGCAGCTATTTCGACGATAGTAGAACTGCTACTTAGCGTTTTAGGACTAATTTTCCACACCAATTGATTGAAGCTCTCGTTATTGTTTTGATTAAACCCATTGACACATCTTGAAAGTAAATTCTCACAACTAAGGTCTTCATAAATTGGCTTAATGGCACTCAAAACATCAGGAGGTAAAGATAGATAATCGTGAATATAAGAAGTAAGCTCCCCATTTGTGCTTCAGCGCGCTAGTACTGGGCCCTTTACTAATTCGGAGATATCTCGAAAACTATACATTGGATTGACTTGAAATTTTCAGAGAATATTTTCGAAATATCATACTTTAAGAAAATGTAAAAAAAAGAAAATCGATTTTTTCGAAAATTCTGACTACCTAACCCCCTAAGAGAGAATAGGTATTTTTGGTAGCTAAAACACAGTGCTTTACTTAATTCCGAACTCCCAATTCCAATAGCACCTCGACCGAACCATATAATAAATAAATATTAAATAAATATGATTGACTTTTAAATAACGAAAAATAGCAAAACAAAAAACCATAACGTGTGACCGCCACGCACGGAAGAAGTGAAACTTCGATACTCATGGGTAGAAAAGAAAACTAAACAAGTAATGAACAATAGTAATTCCATGACATTTCAAGGTAATGTACCTAGTTCAGATATGGTTTTAAAAACAATAGTAATACCATGGTATAATAAAAAAAGTCATGGTAGTAGGGGAGAGTGGCCTAACTCCGACCGGTGGTCTAACTCCGCCCCCCCTCCCCCCATCCCCTAGCAACAATGTAGTGAAGCTCATGTTCAAATCGCTATCCTATGCGCATTATGTTTACAACTATTTGGATGTTGGTAGTCATGTTCTAAGATGATAGTACGGGATCCCTCATAAGAAAAAAAAACTTGATTACCACTCCTCTGAAACTTTGTGAGCATCTTCATTTTGCCGAGTCTGCCAGTTTTTTTATCTGCGAAAAGTCTGGTTTCCGCCGGGGTTTGGAGATATTAATTAACAAACATGTCAATTTTATGAATTTTGTTTATTGATGACCAACAGTCTGATTCTTTGCCCAAAGTAAAAGATAAATATTTATGAAATCAAACAGTAAAATTCTCCGACAAGTTTTCTGCCGGGTATATCCAGTCCGACATACTGAACATGTCATTTTTATGAATTTTGTTTATTGATGACCAACAAGCTGGTTCTTTGCCCGAAGTAAGATTAATATTTATAGAATTTGATAGTAACATTGTCCGACAAGTTTCCTGCCGGGTATGTCCAGTCCGACACTCTAAACATGTCATTGTTATGAAACATGTTGACCTCATTACCACTTGTCGAACAAAAATACCACACGTTAGGTAAGCAAATTTTATGATGAGTAGTCACTTTGTCAGACAAAAATATTGCCGGATGTCGTTAGTCCGACAAAAAGAAGAAATAAAGGGCTCGGGATAAGAAGGATATAAGCCACCTACAACAGTTTCTTAAATAATTGAGTTCAAAATGTCGCATTAAAATATAAAATGTTGTTTTTGTTATATAACGGTAAATAATTTATTGACATATATATCAATGCTTCAGTACATCATTTTGTGACAGAAAAAATACGACATTTTGAACTCAACTATCTAAGAAAGCAAGGTAGAATGTTGTAAGTGGCTTATATCCTTCTTATCCCGAGCCTTTGAAATAAAATTAGGAATTTTTAATTTATGGACCGTGAATAACTTTTCACATCGCTTAATACAAAAATATGGAATTGTATTTACTAGTTACATGCATAATATTTTTCAGTCACTGTCTGATTCGTCGGTCGATGAATAATTATTCTCATCATTGAGATCCTTGTCTTCTTCATCCGTGTTGTCTGAAGCTGTAATAACATTTCGAAGATATATTTCAGAAAACCCGAAAATAATTTGAAAGTTAGTAATTATAAAATTATAAAGTAATGAAAAAGTTACGTTCGACATTTGAAGATATTTCTTAAAAAGAAGGGCTCTGAGGGCCGTCGAACCAATAATATTGGTACTGTCCGTCAATGAGGGTCCATCCACATTCTTCAGGTATCCATTGTGTTGACCACCTCATATGGGCATTGCACCACACACTGGATATAGGTATACAGAGTTCTTTTTATTTGCTTCAATAACTCCTGCTTGGTTGGTGGCAGGCTGGATGGATCAGTTCCCATTATTTTTTTTTACTATTTCTTCATTTTCACTCTTAATTGCGATAAGTATTGCATTTCTGCGATAAGTACATAAGTCTCAGATATTTTTCAACATGTCATAAAGCAATTTCATATATCACAATGTCAAAAAGATGTATAAACAAAACGATAATAAACAAATAGTACTTAATATCACTCTATATAAAGGTGTGTATACCGAACATTGGAAAAGTTAATTTATCACAAGATCATTACTATTCACTTAAGGTTAACCCTAAATGCACTTTTAGCAATTTTCAAACTGCTGTAACTTCGTAAATATGAATTTGAGTATAAAATCGTAAGAGACTTTTTCTTTTTAAAATGGCCCAGGTAATATAAATTTGAACTTTTTAAAACAAAATTTATATTTCTTCAAACCTTGTTTAAACAAATGCGTTTTAAACAATAATATATCACTCGAACGCAAAATCAATAGCGATATTCCTATTCTACGGATGAAAATACATAAGACAAACTTTTATTTATCCTTTGCACTTCAAACGTATATACGAGTATACGTACAAGGTGACATTTTTAAAACTCTCCACCCCCAATATCTCAGAAAATAGAGAGATTTTCTAAAAAATAAAAAACGGTTTCGGCAACAGAGAGGGGGAACCAAAATGATATAATCGGAGACGCACCCCCTCCAACCCCTTAGGGAGACGCACCCCCCCCCCCATGTGTGATACAGCGTTGGAAACCTATTTAAAAATGCTTTACAACAATACCAAATTTTGGTATCTTTCGATGAGTAGTTTTCGTGCAATTCGAGAAATAAACTGCTAGAAGTAAGTTTTGTCAATTTATTTATTAAAGGTCAATTACGTTGTTTCCATTGTTAGCAAGACAAAAATATAACCTATTTTGAAATTCCTCTCGAACATTTTCAAATGTTGTTCTTCAAATTTTGCGACATTTTTGCGTAATTCTCTGTTTCAGTTGGTTAATGCTTGCAGGTTGAGTTTGAAGAACAACAAATTTCAGATGTCCCCATAAGAAGAAATCGCAGGGAGTAAGATCAGATAATCTGGGTGGCCATTCTACTGGTCCCCTTCTACCAATTCACAAATCTGGATATTATCTAGATCTGTTGTTTTTCAAACTCAACCAGCAAGCATTAACCAACTGAAACAGAGAATTACCCAAGAATGTCGCAAAATATCAAAAACAACATTCGAAAAAATTCGAGAGGAATTTCAAAATAGGTTATATTTTTGTCTTGCTAACAATGGAAATCATTTCGAAAATTTATTGTAACGTAATTGACAAAACTTACTTCTAGCAGTTTCTTTCTCGATTTGCGCGAAAACTGCTCGTCCAAAGATACCAAAATTTGGTGTTGTTGTAAAGCATTTTTAAATAGCTTT
Source organism: Xiphydria camelus (assembly GCA_963678675.1). Taxonomy (NCBI): domain Eukaryota; kingdom Metazoa; phylum Arthropoda; class Insecta; order Hymenoptera; family Xiphydriidae; genus Xiphydria; species Xiphydria camelus. Next base: position 13,994,947 of record OY783200.1, read on the forward strand.
CCAACGCTGTATGGTTGCTATTTAAGATTACAAAGTTCGGGGGGCTACCCCTAAGGGGGTTGGAGGGGGTGCGTCTCCGATTATGTCATTTTGGTTCCCCCTCTGCATGGCCGAAAGTGTTTTTTATTTTTTAGAAAATCTAACTTTCTGAGATATTGGGGGTGGAAAGTTTTAAAAATGTCACCCTGTATAGAAAATGCACGCTGCCTAGATGCACCAGTAGCGTGAATATGCGGAGCCAAGCGTTAGAGAAGCCCAGCATATTACCCAATGGAGTTATGAGCTACCCAGGCCGTGAGTGAGGGAGAGAAAAGAAGTTTATCTTCGTCACCACTAGAACAGGGATGCCAGACCAGTGGGCCAGATCACACTGCCTAGATGCATCGGTAGCACGAATATGTCGGATCAAACGCTAGAAAGATCCTAGCATATGAGGGGGGTAATGGGTCTTCGGAACAAAAGATCGGAAAACTTCGTCACCACTAGAACATGGAATTGGACCAATGATCCGATTGGCGATGTCTACGTACACCAGTAGCGTGGATATCTCGAACTAAGCTTTGAAGAGGCCCTAGCATACCACCCGATGGGTAATCGAAGGTAGGAAGGAATCGGATGGAGCACGAGAGGGTGACTGGAGGACTGGTGGTGACTGCTCCATTGCGTCTACTTTTATACTCCTAATTTCTCTCCTGCCGTTTACCAACTTGCCTGTCATCTACTGTCCTGGTTACCCTTATTTTTACATAATCTTACTTTTCCCCCTTACCCCCCTCCTTCCCCCTTACTTTCTCCCTGTTTATCCTGTGCACCGGTTGCTGTGTTATTGTGTTTGCTTCTTGCATCTATTTCTTTCTTGTACGCATAATCGTCATTCCCGAATTGTTTGTGTTCTAGAGTACATGTTGATTACCGTCACAAACTCAACCAATTTTAATAATCTTCAGTCTAGGTATAGTTTACTAATCTACTAAGATCTGAGTATTAGATCTAACCTAATCTCGATAGATCTACTTAGATCTGGTTAGACCTTAATTTTGAAACAATTAGATTGTATCAGATCTCGGTAGATTTAAAATATTTTTCCTGGGATATTGCAGCATGCACATGACCTTGTGAACCATTTTGTTTAGAAGGTCTTGAAAAAGGTCTTAAGACCTTCTGGGCACAAAGTTCTTAAGACTCAAATAACACAAAACAGGTCTTAAGACATGCCCAGCAGCTCTGTCTTTATCATTAAAACCTGTCTTCTCCAGTTTCGAAACAATACTTGTTACGAAGTTCATTTGAAATGTTTCTGGCCTTATCGACATAAAGTAACTGTAGAAAAAAATTGTCTTTTGCCGTCCAATAGATGGCATTGACATATGCAAACCGTAAAAATTTCAAGTCATTCTGGTCATTACTTTGTCTATGGCACTCTTTCAAAGTTGTCAGTGAAAATTGTCTGTCAACAGTGGAGAAGATTGAGTATCGCGCGTAGTTATAAAATTCCTTCATTTGAAAGGGAAAAAAACTCAGGAAATAAAAGACAAGTTAGACTCTGTATACGGTGAAGCCTCCCCTTCATTTATAACGGTTAAAAATTGGGTGGCAGAGTACAAACGTGGTCGTACGAGCATTTTTAACCAGGAACGCGTCCCGGGCGCCCACTATACCGCTACAACTGACGAAATGGTCGATTTAGTGCATCAAACTGTGATGGAAGATCGTCGATTGACTGTTAATGATATTAATGATATTGATGAGACTTGTGGGATATCATCTGAATGGGTGCACAAGATTTTACTACAAGATTTGAGTATGAGAAAATTATGTGCGCGCTGGGTGCCACACTTGTTGACGATCGACCATAGCGCTCGGGTTCACACGTGCATGGTCGCAATGGTAAAATTGAACGAAATGAAATTTGAATTGCTTCCGTACCTACCCTATTCGCCAGATCTAGCGCCCAGTGACTTTTTCCTGTTTCCTAATTTGAAAAAATTTCTCGAGGGAAAAAAATATAAGTCAAATGTGTGTGTGTGTGTGTGTGTGTGTGTGTGTGTGTGTGTGTGTGTGTGTGTGTGTGTGTGTGTGTGCTAAGGTAGAAAACACTATAAACCAGAATTTTTCAGATTTAGAAAATAAATCTTTTTCTGACGGTTTAAAAGGATGGGAGAAACGTTGGACCAAATGTATCAAGTTGCAGGGAGACTACGTCGAGAAATAAATTTTGTTTTGCTTCGAAATATGTTTTTCTTAAAAAGGAAAGAAACTTTTCAAATGACCCTCGTATTAGTATAATCATAGTATATTATGGTATAATATAAGTAGGACTCAATACCATTTTAAATTATTTAATACCATATTTATACGAAAAACATACTCACTACCACACACACACACACTACATACTACATACATACACACTACACACTACACACTACATACATACTACATACACACTACTATACACATACACACTACTACACACATACACACATACATACACATACACACATACATACTATTTTTATACAGAAAACATTTAGTTGAAACTTCGTATGTGTTTCAAGTATATCATCAGTATAAAACCAGTATTCCCCGTACCAGTTTTATATCCTTTTTCTCTCTTGATATAATATATTAATGGTATGCAAAATTCAGAAACATACCATCCTTTCTAGTATAAAAGTGGTATCTATATATTATCAATTATACACACATACAGGGTGAGTCGGGAAGAACGGACTAAACTCCAGGAGTGTATTCTAATCAAGAAAATAATGTAAAAAAACTCATATGTTCTTAACCGATTTTCATTTGTTTTTAAGTTAAAGCGTAATTAATAATTAATAATGTTACGACATGATGATTATTATTTATCCACCTACAAAATTTCATACGTTTAGCATAATCTTCCGGTTGTAGGTGCTGTACTCTCTATCTATGGTACAGACGCCTTGCTTGTGGCGTGTGGTTATTACTCTTTTTTGTGGAATACCCAATTGAGAGAGAGTACCAATTCTTCGTGAGCTGGTCGTTGCATCTTCTTCTACTAGATCCAGAATATTTTCTATTTCTTCTAAACCTTGTCGAGTAGCTCGTTCAGATATTATGTTAGCACTGTAATTACGCTGCAACTTGAAAACAAATGAATATCGGATAAGGACATATGAGTTTTTTTACATTATGAGAGAAACTCTCATCACGCGCCTATTATACATTGGGAAGCTGACGCCTGGGCTGACGGGTTAAATCTCGGCTTACAAAGAAATTTTACGTGGATATATTCACAATTGTCGATATAAGCCAGTCTATCCTGGGGACCGATTATGTCGCCCATTTCGAACTGCTGGTGGACGCCAAGAACCGCCGGTTAGTGAACGGTAAGGTAGTTGCAAGTGACAGGAGTCCCGGCGCAGGGTACTCACAGGCAGCCATTACAACCATCAACTCTGGCGAAGAGCCTCGAGATATCATGGAATTCTTGCGGATTTCCTCTGGCTAATGCGGTCTCTGGGTACAACATGAGAGAGTGGATACTTCACTCAACATCATATGACTACCATAACAGGACCTCCGGTATCGGCCAAGCCGAGACGTCTGGCTCCGGGTAAGTTTAGAGCAGCGGAAAAAGAGTTCGACGACGAGATTGTACGAACCGATATTGCACGACGTTCTAGCAGTTGTTGGTCATCTTCCCTGTACCTGGTGGTTAAGAAGAACAATAAGTAGAGGCCATGCTGGGACTATCGAGTCTTGAACGCAAGGACCGTGCCAGACTGCTAACCGGTGCCTCATATTGAACATTTTTCGGACAACACTGCCGGTAACAAATGCTTCCCAACCATCGATCTAATTAAGGCATAACATCAAATCCCGGTGGCACCTAAAATATACCCAAAATCGCTATTACCACTCCCTTCGGGCTATTCGAGTTTCCGTACATGACTTTTGAGTTAAGGAGTACACCAGACATTCCAAAGATCCATCAATGAGGTATTATGTGGGCTCGAACTCTGTTGCTGGTACATTGACAACACCTTCATGGCATTTCAGAATGAGAAAGAGCATAAGGATCATCTGCGCCAGCTTTTCGCCCGACATGACCAATATGGAATCATCAATAACTCGGCGAAGTGCCATATTGGGAAGAAGCAAGTCACCTTCTTTTGTTTCATCGTGTCAACCAACAGTATCAAACCCCTTGACACAAAGGTGACAGCTATTAGAGACTTCCCTCGGCCAACAACCGTCAATGAATTGCTACGTTTTCTCGGTATGATGAATTTCTACTGCCGTTTCATTTGAAATGCTGCAAGCTGCCACGCTCCTCTGAACTTAACACTCTAGGGAAATGTAAAAGAAAACGACCCAATAACATGGTTCGAGGAAATGATTAAGGCACTCAATGGCAGCAAAGAAGGAATGGCGCAAGCCGCTATATTAGTCCACCCACGTCAGACCGTACAATTAACAGTGCCCGTAGACGCCTCAGATTACGGCATTGGAACTTCCTTTATCAAATGACCGAGGAAGGATGGTAACCACTAGCATTCTTCTCTAAAAAACTGAGCCCGGCATAAATGAAATACAGCGCATATGATCGGGAACTACTAGCGACATATCGCCTATACACAAGAAAAGTGACACAATTCAAAATTGATGTTTTTATATGAGAAGTCTTTAAAGTTTTTGCAAAACTATTAAACCCTTCCTACTGTTTAATCTGTAAAATATCTGGGTTTTTTAGTTATAAAATGTAACATGTAGCTTTAAGTTGCATTCAGACACAAATTTTTGTATCTAAATCGAGAAAAGTAAATTTTTTGAGTTGTGTCACTTTTCTTGTGTATAAGCGATATGAAGTAGTCAAATATTTCAGACATATGATCGAGGGACGAAACTTTATAGTCTTCACAGACCACAAGCTATTCACTTTTGCCTTTCAGGCATCTCGAATATCTGAGACAGTTCACTACGGAAATACGTCACATAGTGTACAAGGAAAATGTCGTAGCTGACAGCCTGTCCCAAGTAGAAGGAATTTCGGCAACTATACTTCTCGCAATTAGCGGAATCCCAAGTCACGGACAGTGAGTACGAAACAGCCATGCGAGGAGACTCGGCGCAGTCGGTGGAGAAATTCCGGGCACCAGAGACGGCAACTGATATATACTACGATACAACTTCGCAACCATCTAGACCTTTCGTCACGCAAGAGTTCAGAAAATAGATATTTGTGATATTCTGCATGGCCTGTCACTCCCATGGATACGGGTGATAAACGAAATTAGTTGCTCAGCGTTTTATATAGTCAGTCATCCGAAAGGATTGCAAGAGCTGGGTACGAGCGTGCATTCTCTCTCAGAAAGTGAAGATTATAAGGCATTCATCGGTACCCCTATCGGTCCCCGGCTCATCGGTGAGCCGAGATCCGTTCCAACGTTTCTATGGTCATTAACGAACTACTCTGGTAACCGTGCAGTCTTTCCGAAGGTTAATTCCGCGGGAGGAGCTTGTATGTCTTCTTTCCATGCTGCTCTCCTATAGAGATCGGCTAAAACCAGCTGTTGACATAGCAGATACAGAGATAATGCAGCAAACCATTCCATGCAGACCATCACCAACAGAGGAAGTTGTCCCAGCTCAATGGGTATTTTTTCCGAACGCCGCACAGTGCTTTATCCAGTGGACAAAAATCAGATTTTTCTTTACGCGATATAGAAAAACTAATTCGTTGAAATCAAAAAGTAATGCCCCTTATACCCACACCTATCCGTTTCTGAACAATTGAATCACCGTTGCCATGCAAATAAATAAAGAAAGACGCGTCACAGCGTAAACATTCTCGTCTCAACAGAATTACGAACTTCTTTTTAGAAATTATTTTAAATGAGTATGTAATCTACAAGGTAAGGGGATTTTTATTCACTTTATATAAATAAGAAAAGGGTTGACATACCGAAAAAAATATTCGTAAAACTTACCGTGGGTGGACCAGTTATTGACACTTTTTGGTTAGGGATTCACTTGAATCTACAATTAAATATTATGTTCTGTATCAAAATAATTTGTTTTCTTTATAAAAATAAACTTTAGACTCTTCGGCATCTAACAAACAGTCAAAAATATTCAAAAAATTAATCCAAATAATTAATATTACATAAATAAATATTTGTCTCAAGTGGATGAGTTTATGACAGGGGCAAAACTGAAGTGGATGTATTTCTGGCATCAAGTGCGCTAGTTTTTGACAATAGGTCGCGCGTGTTGATTTATCATTATAAATTATTATAAACGATTAAATTTACTTACTAAATAATTAAAATAACTTATTTCATATAAAAATACAAATTTGTTTTTTTTTGGCGTAATATTTTCATTCTCTGACATATAGCTTGTTAATGGCAGCGAATAATTGTGATAGTCATATTGATCTTATTAATTCAAATTTTCAAGGCTCATTTATTATTTCTTGTTTAATTTCTTTGGCAATGCTCAGTGACTTCTTTGTTATCTTTTTCTAGAATTAATAGAAAGTCCTGCCTTCACTGCTATTAATGCCGCTTATAACTCGATTTCAGAGTGTAGGTACTTTCCTGTGGTTTTTTTGTGGTGCATTTTACCCCCGAGAGAAAAAATATATATATTATTTTTTCCTAATTAAAATGAGAGAGCATATGTACTTTCATAGGCAAAATGATTTTAATTGCAAAGTGTTGAATAGGTACTTGAGAAATGAAGTGAGGTTAGGAAATTGACGGGTAAACCGGTGTCACAAATAGGAACATAGCAGCTTATACAGGATACATTATTGACACCCCAATTTTTTTATTAAATAAATTTGTATTTAATTTTTTTATCATTTCAATTAATAAATTAACTTACTATTTTTCTACAAGAATAATTTTTATTTATATTTAATACCTACATTTTGTCAAAATTAAGAGAAAAAACTGAGATCGAATTTTCACACCATTATTGTAGATGGCCGACGCAGGCGAGCTGACACCAGCCCGCACATCCTTGAAAACTTGATTTAATTATATTGGTCTATTGTCAAGCGATGATTTTACGCGAGAAAAGACACAAGATCCTGTAGTATGCGCACCAAATTCTTTTTCTATGTTTTTAAAACGAAATTTCGCTCAAATTACTGAAAATGCGCCTTACCTGTCAGTAACTAGCGCATTGTCAATAACTAGTCCACCCACGGTATATTTCTTATGTTTTTACACATATGATGGCGGAGGCTTTTTCTCAAAAAGTTCCAAAAACCTCCTTTTCAGTTTAGTATTTTATTAAAGCTTGTACATTCCTCTTAATACCTATATATCGTTTTATTTGCTCAGGGCTGCTCAAACCACAAACTATAGATATTTTCGTTATGAGGGCGCGAAACGCCCGATAAGAAATATAAGTTTTACGAATATTTTTTTCGGTGTGTCAACCTTTTTCTTATTTATATAAAGTGAGCCCCCAACACCCCGCCTCGAACCCCGTCAACCTCATATTTGACACTTAGTGACAAAAAATAGAATTCGTCATTCGGGCGTTTCGCGCCCTCATAACGAAAATATCTATAGTTTGGTTTGAGTAGCCCTGAGCAAATAAAACGATATATAGGTATTAAGAGGAATGTACAAGCTTTAATAAAATACTAAACTGAAAAGGAGGTTTTTCGAATTTTTTGAGAAATAGCCTCCGCAATCATATGTGCAAAAACATAAGAAATATAAGTTTTACGAATATTTTTTTCGGTATGTCAACCCTTTTCTTGTTTATATAAAGTGAGCCTCCCAACACCCCGCCTCGAACCCCGTCATCCTCGTATTTGAGACTTAGTGACAAAAAATAGAATTCGTCATTCGGGCGTTTCGCTCCCTCATAACGAAAATATCTATAGTTTGGTTTGAGCAGCCCTGAGCAAATAAAACGATATATAGATATTAAGATGAATGTACAAGCTTTAATAAAATACTAAACTGAAAAGGAGGTTTTTCGAATTTTTTGAGAAATAGCTTCCGCAATCATATTTGTAAAAACATAAGAAATATAAGTTTTATGAATATTTTTTTCGGTATGTCAACCCTTTTCTTATTTATAAAGTGAATAAAAATCCACTTACCTTGTAGATTACATACACATTTAAAGCTCTCTCCCCCACCCATCACAAACAAAAATCTCATAAGTATTTTAAAAAAATATTCGTAAAACTTATATTTCTTATATTTTTACACGTACGATTGCGGAGACTATTTCTTAAAAAGTTCCAAAAACCTCTTTTTTAGTTTAGTATTTTATTAAAGCTTGTACATTCCTCTTAATACCTATATATCGTTTTATTTGCTCAGGGCTGCTCAACTATAGATATTTTCATTATGAGGGCGCGAAACGCCCGAATGACGAATTCTATTTTTTGTCACTAAGTGTCAAATACGAGGTTGACGGGGTTCAAGGCGGGGTTTTGGCGGGGGTTTGCCCCCTCCCCCCAACACCCCATTACAAACAAACAAATCATAAGTATTTTTTAAAGTAAAAAGAAATAAATAAACAAACAAACAAAGAACTTTAGAACAAAATTGAAATGTTTGTATAAGTTTGAATTTTTGCAAATATAACCATATTCAGCGACCCAAGAAATCCCCCTATACCAAATTTGGCATGAATCCGTCGATTTTCGAAAATCTCGTCCGCCATATTGGATCCGCCATTTTCAATTTTTGAAATCTGACTTCAGATTCGTGATCAGCGTCCCAAAAAACCCCCCTATACCAAATTTGGCATGAATTCGTCGATTGTCGAAAATCTCGTCCGCTATATTGTATCCGCCATCTTGAATTTTTGAAATCTGACTTCAGATTCGTGATCAGCGATCCAAAAAACCTCCTTAACAATCATTTATTTACTGTTTGATTAACCGTCAAGAGGAATTTCTATTTTTGTCCACTCTCCCATACCGTATGTATCATCCCGAATTAAACAAGCAGAGATACCGACATTTTGTCGAAACTTCACCGACGGTCAAGAATTTTATAGTTAGAGTTGGCTTGAGAAGAGTGCGCTGTGTGTGCTGCGTGAGAGCGAAAAGTGTCAAACGTCTGATTTCCCGATAGCTTTTAATTCAAGAGATCGAAGTGTTTCGTCTATTATTCAATACTTCGATTTTCCGAATTGACAGCTATCGGGAAATCAGACGTTTGACACTTTTCGCTTTCACGCAGCACACACAGCGCACTCTTCTCAAGCCAACTCTAACTATAAAATTCTGTACCGTCGGTAAAGTTTCGGCAATGTCGGTATATCTGCTTGTTTAATTCGGGATGATACATACGGTATACCGGGGAGCACTGTGCGCCGGGTGCGATTTTCAGACCAATTGGGGGTAACCATCTAGTAGTAATGTGAAACACTTAGCAGGAAAGACACTGATAGCGTCGCGTTTTGAAAACAAAAAAAGATCCTTAATCGACTCCAGATCCTGCACGACGTGGCTCTCGGTGAAAAGAATTCTCGCAGTATATGAATTAACAAACGTACTGTAAGACCCCGCTTTACGCTGCTCCGCTTAACGCTGTTTCAGTATTACGCGGTAGTATTTGGATTCCCCGAAATCGCACACGGTATTGGCATTTGTTGTATATGTGTGCAAATGAAGCAGGCATGTGCACGAAGATGACGAAGTTAGCGTTTCTGAAGATGAAGAGCAAAAACAACTTTCAACGAATTTTCTAACAAAAAGTTTAGCCACTATAACGGAAATGATGGATCAGTTTGTACAAAAAGATTTAAATTTTGATAGAAGTTCAAAGGCAAGGCGAAGTGTCATTGATGCGTTGTCTTGCTATCGACAACTGCTTGCTGAACGAAACAGAAAAAGACAAACGACTTTAGATGACTTGTCACAAAGATGACATCTTTACTCCAACTTTGTTTGATTTTCATGAACGTTTTATGAATAAAAATGGATATTAGGAATAGATAAGTCTATAATTGACGTAATAAAAAACTCTTTAACAATAAATGTTACAAAATAAAACTAAAAAAGAACTGATAAATTTTTTAAATCTTTGTTCCGTTTCACTTATCTCCATTAAGTATTTACGCGTTGAGATGACCTCGTTTAGCGCTGTGTCGTTTAGTGCTGGAACTTCTTGAAACGTATCCCCCGCGTTAAGCGGGATCTTACTGTAGTATAAAAGGGACTATGGTGAACGATTCTGACATACAACGGTGGTCTGATAAGTTTCCGACCACAACATGATGGCAGCACTCGTAAACGACAGCTGGGGAATGTGTTCGTGCCTCTTTTAATATGTATTCACCAAAATTTCAGCCATTTTGGACGCGCAGTTGTTGTTTGACAATCGTTTGAGTCAGTCGATGTGAGTGTTTTGGTGAAAATGGTGTAGCGACATGCTACATTAATTAGCTGGAATTTCCCTGTGACAGATTTAGAGATTCCTTGTAAATTAGATCGTCAGAAATTCCCCGAGCCGCACAATAGCATTTACAGCACTAAGGAATGCACGAACTTGTTAGCGGACCCGGAACGTCGGACCTTTGGGGTGACAGGACTAATTACCTTAGTCGTGACGTCTTTTCCCAGTCAATGCATCGCGCTGGTTTTTTTTTCACAAAAGTAGCGGCACTCCAATATAGTTGAAGTTATATTGAGGCCGCTTGGCGGAAACAGTTCAGTTCGTTCCCGACTACGAAGTCTAATCGAGTATCGATGCCCGATAATCTCCTCCTGCACTGTCAGGCGTTGGAGTGTGATTGAAAGTGGGTTGAATAAAGTTCGTTGCTGAATATCTCGTAACCTGAATTCATTCAACCCACAATGAAAGAAATCGAGTATCGAGCTTTTGACATGTACTCACCAAAATGTCAGCCATTTTGGACGCGTAGTTGTTGTTTGACAATCGTTTGAGTCAGACGATGTGAGTGCTTTGGTGAAAATGGAAAAATCACACTTCGATACCTCGATGCTCGACTTTTTCCATTTTTACCAAAACACTCATCGACTGACTCAAACGATTGTCAAACAACAACTGCGCATCCAAAATGGCTGAAATTTTGGTGAGGTCATGTGAAAAGATGCACGAACACATTCCCCAGCTGTCGTTGACGAGTGCTGCCATTTTCATGTTGAGGTCGGAAACTTATCAGACCACCTGTGCATATCATGTTTTGCCCCAAAAGTACGGCAAGACAGTGTCGACGGGAAAGGCGGAATTGCCCCTTGGCAAGGAGGTGGATACGGGGGGAGGGGGTAGCCTCCCTCCCCTAATTCGTCGGATCCATGACCAGAGCCGTTTAGAGCAACTTTTGACCCGCCGTCAATCCAAATACAACCGGCACCTCCGGCTCCGAAAGCACGGCCTAGATCCCTCCTACCGCATTTTCGAGGCGTATCGACACCGATGCGAGCGATATCACCACTGCCCTCACAACTTTAGAGGTGGCCAATACCCCTCCCTAAATGTAGGGGGTATCACCACCACCGAGGCCGGTTCCGCCACTGCCATTATCACCGTCGAAAAGCCGATCGTTGTCTCCCTCGCCATGACGATTAGGAGAGTTATTACTAAAGAGGCAGTGGGACCCCTTACTGCCCAGACCACTACCTCCGCCATCCAAAAAGGAGCCTGGGTTTAAAGTATTAGCCATCCCCGCCAAGTACGGCGAAGCGAAGCCGGGGATAGTTTGGCAACTGATCCTGATCGACATTCCCCCCATCGATAAGGTGCGGAATCCCTGATTGCCCAAGACACCGCGATTGTGCCGCCCCATCAGCTAGAAACCGCGAAATATTAGTTTTTAAGACCGCAAATAGTGTAAGATAGATTATAAAATTGCATTTTACTACTATAGACTCTATAAGTACATATTCTCTCCACAAATCCCTGTAGCGTTGTCATTGGCAAAGGGGTACTGTAGCGGTCGCACTGTGAGTGATACATATAAGGTGCGAGCGACGTGCGCGCGCATACATACACACACACACAGATTGAGAGAGAGGGTGAGGGAGAGGGGGATAGGGGTGAGATAGAGTGAGGGAGAGGAAGAAGGACAGGGGTAAAGGAGGAGAGAGAGAGAGATTGATTGATTGATTGATGATAATGTTTATTGCCCATGGTTGAGCAAAAGTTTGCAGTATGACTGCATGTACAGCGTGAATAAAAATAAAAATAGTGGATTAAGTAATAATAGTAATAAGATAAAATAATATAAAATAATATAAAATAAAATAAAATGAGATAAAATAAGATAAAAATGAAAATATGAAATCGAATAAACTCAAATAAAGAAAAATAATATAATAATAGTGATAATAATAATAATACGTTCAACTCCCTGCTGCACAGACAGCAGTAAGGAGAGATATTTATTTATGGGGTGCATTGTCCGTGGCGATGAGGGTAGAACTCGAGGCTGCTGCAGCGTTTTCCAGAGACATCAGTTGGGATTTGACCTTCGATTTGAACAGCGTATAGGAGGATGATGATCTCACGTCATCCGGGAGAGAATTCCATACATATGGAGCTGCGACGGCAAAGGAGTGCAAGTAAGCATCAGTCCGGTATTTAGGTACAATTAGGCGGTCATCCGATTGTCCTCTCAGAGGTCGTCTTTCTACGCGGGCAAGCAGCATGTCTCTGAAGAAGGAGGGTGTGCCTAAACGAAGAGCAGAGTAAGTGAGACAAGCCACTGCCTGTTTCCTTACACCTTCTATCGAGAGTCGTCCAAGATTTCTTCGATGAAGCGAGACAGAGGCATCACGTGGGAGATTGAGGATGTATCTCACTCCTTTGTTGATAAGCCTTTGAAGTTTGATGTCATTGGCAACACCTGCGCCAAGGAGAACCACTGCGCAGTAATCCACATGCGGCATCACCAGAGCATTGACTAGTTTTTTCCGCATCTCCATGTCAGTGAAGTCACGAAGCTGCTGGAGTTTATAAATTGCACCGTTGACATTTGATGTGACTCTGGCAATGTGCTGGTGAAAAGTTAGCTTCGAGTCGAGGATAACTCCCAGGTTCTTAACTGAAGAGACAAATGGAATGATATTGCTACTATCGCCGAGCGTAGGAAGTGCATCATGGTTGATTTGGTTGATCAGGCGATTATTGCCCAAGATGATGGCCTTGGTTTTGAGGAGGTTGAGTTGTAGCCGAGAGAGTAGTTGTAGAGAGAGAGAGAGATGGACAGAGTGGGAGAGAGGGGGAGAGGAGAGGGAAGGGGACGGAAGGAAAGAGAGGGGTGGCAACGTGCATACACAGCGCAGACTATCCGTTCACGAGTTGCGCGTGCAGATAGTAGAGGAATGGGGGCCCAGTTTCGGGTATAAAAAGCCGTTACGAGAGCAAGCTGGCAGCAGTCAGGAACCACCACCTGGATGCCCGCTCCTCTCTCTTATACTGCGATACGCGGATCTCATCCTCGCCGTTGAAATACGTGGTACACATTCGTGGTACGTGGCTGGAATCCGCGGAATCCGCGTCCGATCGTTGAAATACGCAGCACCCACACCAGCTGCTGAAATGCGTGGTATTCTACCCAGCCACTGAAATATGTAGTATGCCCACTCTCGTTGCTGGACTACACGGTAATTTTTGTGTTACTAAGGCCTAACTCACACGGTGCGACTTCACTGCGATAGCAGTGCGACAGAACTGTCGCACGCTATCGCAACAATCGACGACTTTCCTGCGACAGCTTTGTCGCACCGTGTGAGCAGATGCGCGACAAACTAACACAACGACACTGCCACTGTAGATGTCATACAGACAAGCGCGAGATGCGTGTCGCACTGCTGTCGCAGGGAAGTAGCACCGTGTGAGTTAGCTTTAATTGTAAGATACGCGGCCTGTAGCCTGTGGACACATCGGCAGATCTCCTTTCTTCTAGTTCCGATCGCGACGAGGTCGTGAGTTCGTAACGAACGATCGTCAAAGAGTGTAGAAACATGGCTTAATGAGACATTTCGGGTTCACATCTTGTTTATTTAGTGTCAATAAGAAACTATTGTAATCGGTCAATATCTTAAAATGCAAACCAACTGGAAAAATATGAAATCGTTTAATCGCATAGACTGCGGCGAGGCACTTCAATTCGAAACTGTAATATTTAGATTTCATCTGGATAGATTGGCGGCTAAAATAGGAGAGCGGTTGCAATTTCCCATCTGCCTCCTTTTGTAAAAGAATTATCCCAAATCCACACTCGAATTCGCGTTGCAATGCAACTCTGTTCCCAAAGTTGGAGAATGAATTGCAAGAATTGATTTCGAGGCAAAACAATCTCTTAATAGAATAAATGCTCCATACACCTCTCCGCCAATTTCCAATTTGTTACTTTTTATTATATTGTATAGGGTCAAGTGGTGTAAAAACGAGACACTTTTTAAATCTTTTAGTCTTTTCATAATACAAAGAATACTGCAAACGGCTCGCCAATTTTATGTAAGATGATAGCTTACATATTTGATCGCACCGGATACAATGTAATAACCGAGGCCATGTCTAGTAGAGGGATACCAGAAACACTAATAGACTGGACTCGGAGCATGTTGGCGAACAGATTGGTGATCGCCAAGAAAGATGATATACATAGAGGTAAGGGGGCGACCATCGGGAGGATGTCCGCAGGGAGGGGTTTTATCACCTCTACTGTGGTGCCTCGTAGTGGACGAACTCTTAGAACTACTGAGGAGGGAAGGATTCCTGGTCCATGGCTATGCAGATGATGCTGCGGTTGTCGTCAGGGGCAACTTCCTTAGTGTACTAAGGGACAGAATGAACTGTGCCGTACGAACAGTGGAGGAATGGTGTAAAAGGACCAATCTCTCGATGAACCCGGAGAAAGTGTCTGCCATGATATTCACTAGAAAATACAAGGTGGAGTACCCGGAACCATTAAGGTTCAGGGGGACAAACATCGAGTATGTCAGAACACAAAAATACTTGGGTGTCGTCTTAGACACCAAGTTGCATTGGAAAGAACATATCACATGCCAGATCGCGAAGGTATATGCCTCGCTATGGGCATGCAGAAGAGCAATGGGCAGAAACTGGGGCTTTAGTCCCAGGGTCTGTCTATGGCTGTACAAAATGGTGTTACTGCCAAGATTACTGTATGCAGCAGTGATTTGGTGGCCAAGAGTAGGGAGGATCGAATCAAGAAACCGGTTGAAAGCCCTTCAGGGCGTGTTCCTGAGGGCTGCAACAGGGGCGATGATATCCACACCAACTGAGGCCCTAGAGGTGGCACTTGATGTGCTGCCTCTTGACCTTTTGATAAGAGAAAGAGCGGAACTCTCTGCATACAGGATGAACTGCCTTGGGGAGTGGACCAGGGCAAGGACAGCACACGCCAGACTAGGCGTGCTTGATCAAGGATCTATGTCCTTGAGACAGGATAAGATAGCAAGGAAATACCAGATCAGGAAGGCCTTTGTGGTCTACCTACCTGAGAGGAATCACTGGAAAACTAGTAAGAGGACTCCGGGTCCCACAGTCAGGCACTGGTACACCGATGGGTCGGGGTACGGGGGTCGCTTTGGGGCGGGAGTCTTTGGACCTCAAGAAGACCTCAGAGTAAGTATCGCCCTGGGAGACAAAGCCATAGTGTTCCAGGTGGAAGTCTTGGCAATAAAACACTGCCTGGAACTACTTGTAGAGCAGCGCACTGCGAACAAGTATATTTATATTTGGTCTGACAGTTAAGCTGCTATAAAAGCACTCCACAGGACAAGCACAAATTCACAGATTGTGTGGGAAACTATGGAAGTGCTAGAGATTCTGGGGAAAACCAACAAGATTACTCTTGCTTGGGTCCCCGGACACACAGGAGTCCATGGTAACGAGATAGCGGACGTACTGGCGAAAGAGGGCACCAGAAAGGAGAACCTCATGCTGGTGGGAGTCCCCTTTGCCATGCGCAGGTTAGAGATTAAAAGGAAATTCCACAGGGAGCATTTTCACCGGGGTGGACTAATCTAGGAACGGGCAGACAGAGGCGAGGAATCTAATGCCTCGCCTAGCACAAAAGAGAGCCAGGTTACTGGTGAACATAAACAGGATAAGCCTGAGTATTACAATCAGACTATTAACTGGTCACGGAAAATTCAACTCACACTGCAGGAGACTAGGTCTATCGGAAACGGATAGATGTCGATACTGCAAAGTGGAGAGGGAAGATGCCCAGCACCTGCTGCTGGAATGTCCAGCACTAGGGGCTTTTAGACACCGTCTGATAGGCGAGGCTTTTCCTAGCCTGGAAAGGGCTAGAGAGCTAGGGGTGGAATGGATATGCGGACTGGCCAAAAAGGCCAAGATGCAAATCTAAAGTACACCCCTAATCACAGCGGGGCTACAATAAAACTATTAAGTTTTCGGTGGCGTTCAGGGATGATTAGCGTCCTAACCGCTTTTATTATTATTATTATAGCTTACATATAGAATATATATCCGTTATCAATTTTTATAAACTGCTTCAAAATCTAAATAAAAAAATGAAATACGTGTCTCGATTTTAACCCCAGTTTTGGGTAAAAACGAGAGAGCACAGGCGAAAAACAAGACACGCCAGTTTTACGTAAATCAAACCACTTTAGAAGGTTAGGTTAAATGCGTGCCATAGAAGGTTAAATATACAATCAACTGCAAATATTTTCAGTTTTTTATTGTGACAAATAACCAAAATATGGGGCTCTGAAATATAACATAACATATATTTTCCTTTCGTTAACTGTTAAAACTAAATTTTTTTTCTTTGGTAAAATAACACATTCTGAAACAAGTAGGTGTACCTTATTTATTTAACTTTATTTATAACATTATTTAACATTATATTTATCTAAATCAACGGTAAATAAGAACTGTGTAACAGAACGCTGTGTTCCTCCCTGGACAGTTGGGGGGTAGGAAGTTGATATTCTATGTCAGTCTTGGGTGCAGAATATTTTTCTGGGATCACTGGTCCCAAGAACTTGTTACCGTTGCGTCGAAGGTATCTAACATCGACGTCTTCCTCTCCTACTTCCTCAATCTGTGCCACATGGAAAACGTCCTTGCATTGACTAGAAAATGTCATCAAGATGTAGTCACCTTGTTTCATTGGTAACGGTTCATTTGCTTCGTTATTCTCGAAATTGAACCAGTCCTCTTCATCATTAACAATATCTTCTAAAGTAAGACTTTCAACGTCGCTTTCATCGTCTAATTTAACATCCTCGTAATCCTCACTATCAGACTCACTTGGTTTCCTTATCTTCTTTGGCTTTTTCTTATTTTTTTCCCTAATTTTCTTCTCATTTTTCAGATTTTTTTTCTCAATCTCACTTAAAAATTCGTTTGAGGTCAAAACAGTGCCATCAATTTTCTTTCTTTTCTGAGTTGATGGGACTGTTCTTTTAATTTTTGACAGTAGGAGTGACTCAAATGAAAGACGTTCGGTGCTTGTATGACTGTGAATTGAACACGACGGTGATGTTAATGGATTTATATCATTGGTCTCCATTAACGGTCCAGCAACAGCAACAGATGTGTTATTTGTTTCAGGCGAGGGTAATAGTTCCGGTTCCACTTGTTCATCTACAACAATACTGGTCGGGTTTTCAAGATTGATTCTCCGTTCTGGTATCTCTTCATTTTTTCTGGGTCCAATCGTGTATAGGATATTTATCTTTATTGCAAGGGTAAATTCCGGTACTAGCAAACGCAGATTTTACTACTCATTCGGAAATTAGTCCTTTCCGGAAAAGTGCGGGACAGCAAGCTCATTAGTAGCCTGGATTCGCCGAAACAGACAGCTTGCCTTGTCATTATGACCGATGATGGGATTAATTCGAAATTAATGCTTCACTTATCTTAGATTGCAATGATATCGAGCGGTATGAAACATTGTGTCAAATCCCGTCCACCGTGCGACGGAACACCGTGTCTTGTTTTTGACCCTCACTTGTCTCGTTTCTCGAAGTCCAGTGGAAAAAACCATGAGGTTCCATATTTCTAAAAGTTGAGAAACACGACATTTAGTTTCACAACGCGCGGGAGTTCACCGTGCCGCCTATTTTCAACCACAATTTTTAGTGGAATTTCATTGTTCGTCCCCTGTAAGGTTTGGTATGTTGATACTTCATGTTAGAAGCTAACAGATGCCGCTAAAATATCGATTTGGAAAAAAATGGAATCTCATCGTTTTTCCACTGAACCCTTCATATATGTACATTCTGAAATAAATATATGTAGTAGTATAATTTGTAGTAGTTTCCAAAATTGTTTGCCCACTAGGAACAAGAATCAAACGCAAAAAAATGTTTTCAACAAACAAACAAAAATCAGGTCTGAAGACGGCGATTACGATGTGAAAAACAAAGAACGCTCTGGCGCATCGAAACAATTTCAAGATGTAGAGTTGGAAACATTATTGAGCACATGAAACACTAAAGGAATTGTCAATATCATTAAAGGTTAATGAATAGACTATAAGCTAGCGTTTAAAAGCACTAAGATTAATTAAAAAGCGAGATTACTAGGTGCCACATGTTCTGAAAGACAGAGACCTTGAAAAACGTTTAATAACATGCGAATTGTTGCTTCAAAGACAGGAGAGGAAGTCATTTTTGCATCGAATCGTTACTGGCGATGAAAAGTGAATTTACTACGACGAGAGGTGAAGCCTGACCGACCGTCAACAGTGACTGCAAAACGGGATATTCACGGAACTAAGGTTATGTTAAGTATTTAGTGGGATCAAGAAGGAATAATTTACTACGAGTTGCTGAAACCGAATGAAACTATCACTGCTGATCGTTATCGAGAATAATTAGGCCATTTGAGTCGAGCATTGAAGGAACATCGTCCAGAATATGCCAAAAGGCATGACAAAATCATTTTTTGTCACTCAGTGTCAAATACTCGGTTTCATGGGCGTCCTCGACGCATGTGAAATCATCTTTCACACACCAATTCGTGAAAAGTTGCGCAGTGCGTGAAATAACCTGCGCAGTGCGTGAAATCGTCAATCTCGTATTTGACACTTAGTGACAAAAAATAGAATTCGTTATTCGGTTGTTTCGCGCCGTTCTAACGAGTGTGATTGCCGTACTCGCTTCGCTCGTGCGGCAAACTTCACACTCGTTAAAAACAGCGCTTCACGCCCTAATAACGAAAATAACTATTACAACACGACAATACTCGACCGCACGTAGCGAAATCAGTCAAGAATGTGTTAGAACAACTTAGATGGGAAGTGTTAATGCACCCGCCGCGCACCGTTTCACCAGAACTTGCCCTGTCGGACTATCATTTATTTCGATCGATGTAGCATAGCCGTTCGGAGCAGCATTTTACTTCTTATGAAGACATCACTAAATGGCTTGATAAGTGGATTGCAACAAAAAAATATAATTTTTTTATACCGTAATTCATTTACTGCCTCAAAAATGGTAAGATGTTGTAGCTAACGATGGAAATTACTTTTATTGAAATATTGTTTGTTTTTCTAAATTCTTAAATTATAACAAAAAACGGCGAAAACTTATTCAAGTACCTATATATTGGTAGGCAGAACGTTTATTGGCCAACTTGAGAATCAGTTAATCGCTACTTATCCCAATAAGTAGAATAGTTTTGCAGCTTGTCGATAAAATAAGTATTGGTAACTGTTACTTTGTGTATGCCGGCTGGAATATCTTCCAATTACAAAGATTAATATCATATAATTCTATAATATATAATATCTACATATTATATGACATAATAATTTGTTTCTCTACAATTTCTTCAATTTGTAATAGTTTACTTATAGCGAGCTCTCATATTTGTCGCTTGGAAATTCATCGTTTGAACATACCTACCCGGCGTGGTGTATTAGGTACATTTTCGAAGACAATAAATCTGTCCAAACCGCTGTCAAATTGATGTTTTCCGACTTTAAACTACGAACGCACCAAAAGCGGTGCTAGATCGTCTAAAATTTCAAATAAATAATTTTGTAGAGGATAAAACTTCCTACTGAAAAGTCCATGAGCGCCTGTGTGTGTGTATTTAGCTATAATATATTTGCTGTAGCGAGCGCTCATATTTTGTTGCGTGGAAATTCAGCGTTTGCACGTAACCGGCGCGACGTATGTCCACTTGAGGACAATGAATCTATCCACCCTACTTTTTATCTACGACTTTAGGCCTGTGATTGATTGACAAAAATTATTCAACTAATTGTCGAGCTTAAATTTCGTAGATTGAAGGCGGACCAGCGTATATGCCTTGTACCATTAGTAATAGACCAATGTTATTTTCATGGTACTTCTTAACCGACAATTTCTTCCGTATACCATCACAATGTCATCGAATGAAAGGAATAGTGCACGTAGGAAAATCCATCCAGTAAACACAAAGTAAAAGTTATATTGTAGTTATATTACAATTTGCCTGTTATATTACTGATATAACAAGGGAATTTTAATACAACTGCTGCGTAATTGCTACTTTATGTTTGCTGAACACCCTCTCTTCGATCAGTTTATTATAAATTGTACCCAGAAAATTCGTCGAAAAAAAATTCGTCTGATGGAAAACTCATCGAAACGAAAATTCATCGAGAAGTCGGCGGAGCGAATCGACTTGGATATGATTTATGAAACATCTATAGTTAAAGTGAGCTATACTTTTAAGTCGCCAATAAAATAAGAATCCTAGATGGAATACTTATACTATGTATTATTTTACCTTCAGTTCTTCAAGTTGCATTCTCATATCTTTAATTTGCTGTTCAATCTTTCTTTTCGATATTTTCCACTCATTGGGATCTTGATAAACATCTTCACTACAATTTACGCTCCTTTTAAGTAGCAAACATTTCGATGGAGGTGACTTTTCGGCTAATTTTGGAGATTGTCGAGCACGAATTTTCTGAAGAATAAAGAAAAATTATAAATTAGAATTTAATATTTGAATAAGAGTCTCTTATGAATGGAAGCGAAACTGTTAAAATACTGTTAGGAGGTTGCATTGAAAGCCGCTGTTCTCCTGTAGATGAGTCTAAAGGTACGTTTAGACCGGGATACAAAATGTTGGCAACATGTTGGCAACACGTTTATGGCTGTTGGCAACATCAACATCGCTGTTGGCAACATCAACATTGAGTGTTGCCAACACGATGTCGCTGTTGGCAACATACTGTTGGATACATCGACTTGTATCCGGATACATGCGATCAGAACCAGTTGAGCGTTCAAACCAAACGGAGTCTTGATGTTAAAAAATGGAACCGTCTATTGTTGCTGGTGTTAGTCCTGCTTTCATCATAATAGCCTCCCAGAAGCGAAAAAGAAGGTGGAGGCAGCGACAGTTTTTACAAAACGGGACAAGCTATGGTGACAATTTAATGGCGGAGTTACTTGTCATTAAGTGTTCCCTAATTGGCCATCAACTGCATCAGTCATGTATTGAATTCATTTCTCCCCTTTACAAAGCTGATTTAATATTCAAAGTATAGCGGTATCTATTACAATGGGTATTTTTTGTGGTAAGGGGTTCATTACGACTCGTCCGGCAATTAACCCTTCTTTATTCAGGTAGCCTAGATTCGCCGAAACATACCCCCGGCGAGGCGGGCGATATGGGACAGGTCAGAATGAGTCATTTTCTGCAGTGCCCGCGGTAATAGATACCGCTATATTTCGAAGCTCCTTTGACGCGGCTCAAATTTACCGACAGAAGCCTAAACGTGGCTTGATATTCGCACGTGCCACTTGGCAGCCGTATGCGCGAAATCACGCATCGGGAGAGTACCTCTGCCGAGAGAAATAATTACGTGTCTTTCTTTTCAATCTAGAAAGAACATACACATGTAGTGAGAGAGTACTGCTTTGTAAAATGAGAAATACGATACGCCGTCCGATCTGCCATGTGAACACTATGCGGCCCGTATAATGTGGCATTCAATGAAAAATTTATGCAAGAAATATATGTTATTTATGATCGATACTATTAAAAGGTTTCAATCGACCTTCTGAAATTCTGTCCCTCGTGCGACGGAACATTATCGTATGTAGGAAGGTAGGTAGGTAGGTAGGTAGGTAGGTAGGTAGGTAGGTAGGTAGGTAGTTAGGTAGGTAGGTAGCTAGGTAGGTAGGTAGGTAGGTAGGTAGGTAGATTCTAGTCCAGAGAGAGCGATGTTTCCGATGTTTCCCATTTCAAATGGGAAGCTCGGATACAAGCAACAGGCAACAGCTTTCTTTGATGTCATGCCGCCCGCAGTTTACGAGTAGCAATTAAATTGTCGCTAGTCGACGGGATACTCGTGTTGCCAACATGTTGCCAACATTTTGTATCCCGGTTTGTACCTACATTCGGATAGTGGCTGTTGCCGAGTATCCGTCGGCGAGTTGCAACTCGGCGGGATACATGTTGACAACACCGGATTATCGTGTTGCCAACACCGGATTATCGTGTTGCCAACATTTTTGTATCCCGGTATAGACTTACCTTTACGTTAATCGACGGGATACATGTTGACAACACCGGATTATCGTGTTGCCAACACCGGATTATCGTGTTGCCAACATTTTTGTATCCCGGTATAGACTTACCTTTACCTTAATCGACGGGATACATGTTGACAACACCGGATTATCGTGTTGCCAACTTGTTGCCAACATTTTGTATCCCGGTATAGACTTACCTTTAGCAAAACGTCGAAGGATACTCGGCAACAGCCAGTATCCCGAATGTAGGTACAAACCGGGATACAAAATGTTGGCAACATGTTGGCAACACGAGTATCCCGTCGACTAGCGACAATTTAATTGCTACTCGTAAACTGCGGGCGGCATGACATCAAAGAAAACTGTTGCCTGTTGCTTGTATCCGAGTTTCCCATTGGAAATGGGAGACATCGGAAACATCGGTCTGTCTGGACGGTGCCGTCGACGAAAGACGTTGAATGAGACTAGTGACGTTTCCTTTCGGTGATTTATTTACCTACCTACACCCTGCGACTCGGATTCTGTCACTGATGACTTTTTTACAATGTTATTTTTAAACGTACTAACCAATGATTAATCAATCCTCATGCTTTCTTTAACGAGAGTAGACGCCACCGTAGCTAATGAGGGCATGAGAATTAATGGTTCATTGATTAGTACATTTAAAAATAACATTTAAAAAAAGTCGCCAGCGACAGAATCCGAGTAGCAGGGTGTACCTACCTACCTACCTACCTGCCTGCCTGCCTACCTGTTCCGTCGCACAAGGGACAGAATTTCAGAAGGTCGATTCAAACCTCTTAATAGTATCGATCATAAATAACTCACCGACTATGATTAATCGCGTCATCGGCGAAGCGGTTTGTGGGGATCGTGTAGGGATCCTGCACGGTGGAGAAACGGAGGAGGGAAAGAACACATGATTTGAAGAAAGATTTAAAGTGGTAATGTTAATGTAGATTTAAAAGGGAAGATTAAATATGAAAGTACGTTACACGAATTTATGATGATACTTAGAAAAACGTTCTATGGTTGATTTATTTCTAAACGGTGCACACTACTCTCTATATTTCTTGCATAAATTTTTCATTGAATGCCACATTATACGGGCCGCACAGTATTCACATGGCAGATCGGATGGCGTATCGCATTTCTCATTTTACAAAACAATACTCTCTCATCACATGTGTATGTTCTTTCTATATTGAAAAGAAAGGCAGCGAAAAATTGACGGCAGTCGTGCATAAGTAGGCATTTTTTACTGAATTTGTCGGATCAATTATTTATAGTTTTGCGTCGCAGTATTTATATGGTGGTTCAGGCTGTATTGAAAAATATAGAAAAACTTTGTTGACGGTTCCATTTTTAAATGTCAACACTCTATTTCGTTTGGACGCTCAACTGGTTCTGACCGCACGTATCTGGATACAAGTCGATGTATCCAACAGTATGTTGGCAACACTCAATGTTGATGTTGCCAACAGCCATAAACGTGTTGCCAACATTTTGTATCCCGGTATAAACATACCTTAATCGACGGGATACATATTGACAACACCGGATTATCGTGTTGCCAACATTTTGTATCCCGATATAGACTTACCTTAACTACTTATGTTGTACGCAACGACTAATACTTCTTGTATCACTCTAAATTATGGACATTTATCATTAAGATTCAGTCATTAATCTGCCATTTTTTTAATGTCTATGTCTATAACCAAAGAAAATGGAACGCGACAAGTTGTTTTTCTGATGTATATACTTCTACACAACTTTGATTTTTAAAAAAAGTGTTGCGGCAACTCATAACTTAATTGAGCAAACTTATGCTGAATCTGCTCCATCAGAAACAGTATGTAGAGACTGGTTTTGTCGCTTCAAAAGTGGAAATTGTGATGTTCACAACAAACAACGGCGAGGTCAAACAAAGAAGTCCGAAAATGAACAATTGCAAGCTCTATTGGAAGAAAATCCTACTCAAACGCTCAAAGAATTGGCTCAATGGCTTTAAATCGTACGAATCTACAATTTCACGATGTGTACATGCCATGGGAAAGATTGAAAAAGAAGGAAAGTGACTGCCACGAGAATTGACCGAAAATGCCATTGCTAATTGTTTGAACATCTCGATTTCTTTGCTTGGAAAGCGTAAGAGAAAATTTTTTTATGGCGTATCGTAACCGGTGATGAGAAATGGATCTATTTCGACAACCTGAAACGCAAGAAATCATGGGTTGATCCTGGCCAACCATCAACGTCGATACGAAAACGAAACATCCACGATCACAAACCAATGCTTTCAATTTGGTGGGATATGGAAGGTGTCGTTTATTATTAGCTGTTGAAATCGAATTAAATAATTACTGCCGAACGTTATTAAATGATAATTTGATGCAAAAATGACCATCAATTACATCCAATCGCCAAAAAGTGATTCTTCTTCACGGCAACGCTCGGCCTCATGTTGCTAAAGTCGTGAAAGAAACATTGATGGAGTTTTTAAATGGGAAGTTCTTCCGCACCCAGCGTATTCTCCAGACCTGGCCCCGAGTGATTTAGATCGGTGTAACACGACTTGGAAGATCAATAATCTCGGTCGAGATTATCGAATTAATAAAACCGTCCGACCGTCCAACCGAACCCTCCGACCGAGACTATCTATACAGGAATTGGAACGCCTTTGCGTTCAATAGTCAATCCATTCATCCATCCATCCATCCATCCATACGAGATTTCGTGGTTTCGTGCTTTCGCCACTAGCCTGCTGGCGTCGCCACCGTCAGGCCTTCATACTCACGTACTCTTCCCTTTGTGGCGACGACTCGTGACCAGTCGGTATTTGTACAAAGCCCAGCCGACGGTTAATTTCAAGGTCCCTGTAACTGTGCGGTTCTGCTCGGGTCGGGACAGCATGTACGTGTGTACGAAGGCTCGCACACTCTGGAACGCGGCTTCCGTACAAGAACGCTCCGTACTGCTTCGTACACCAATACAGTAAGCGTGTAGTAGGTATGTTCGTTCATCTCGGCGTAAAGTGAGCAGCGAGAACCCGTGTATCTTTATGTCTGCCTTCTCCACCCCTCAATTTTTACATCGAATTTTCTCAATAAATATATGTATGGTTATAACCAAAATTATGCTTAGTTACACCATATAAATTGATTATTCTCTAATGATAGATTGATAAAGACCAGAATAAATTTTTCATTTATACCGGCAGAGATCGAGTCGATAGTTAGAGTTGGCTTACAGCCCGTAAACACTGTGCAGTTTATTCACTGTTTCGATAATTTTAACAAATCGGTGCAAATCGAATGCTATGTTATGAACATAATATCCGGTTTCCACCGATTCGTTAAAATTACTGAAACGGTGAAAAAACCGCATAGTTTGTTTATTTACGATTTTTATGACTTCTTTCACGAACGAATTGTTCTGGGGAAAATGTAAATATTATCGAAACATTAATTATAAAATCATTACATGTTGGTGATTTTATTTATCATTCATAATTTTTAAATCAGTCATCTAGGCTGAAAACATTTTTACCGATTTTCCGTTTATCATTGAGTGTGTTCTAGTTGCGAAATTCGATGTTCAATTGTATTCAAACTGTTAACACACGATACGTCGGCTGACAACAATGAATGTGTAGTGACGCGCCACGCCGCTCTTTTCTCCGCCTTGTCGGAAACTACGCGATAAAGCGATCAGGGGCCCCTTTCTCTAATTCACTCGCAAAGTTGCGTATACGCATCTTAGCCAATAGACCAATCAGGATCAAGTATTCCGTTGTGGTGGGGGTCCTGATTGGTCTACTCGCTAAGAAACGTATACGTTTCTCTTGCGAGTGAGTAAGAGAAAGGGGCCCCAGGGGTCTCCTTACCTGAGAACCCTGCCTACGTCACAACTAAGGGCCTTTGCACACGACGTTTTTTAATCTAGCTGACGACGCGTGTTATACGCGATTAGGACGCTCAGCAAATGCAAGGCAGTCGGCAAGTTGTGACTTTTACACACGATCCTTGCTAACACAACCTGCTAATACGCGCTGATGATGCGCAGCGAACGCGCTCATCAAAAAGGCGCATCGTCAGCTAGTTTAAAAAACCTCTGTGCAAAGGCCCTTACGATTGGCAGCTTTATCGCAGCGTTCCGTACCCCGAGGTACATATGTCGGTCCCTCGTCGAACCTTTGTCTCACGTGTACGGAATTTCGCTGGAAAAGCAGTTGGTCTTGAGCTTCAGATGCGTACAGTTGCGTATTTTTTTTCTATCCACTAAAGCAAGTAGAGAACAAACCATACAGTAAATGTATAATATTAATAAGCTTCATATCACGCTTCAGTTCAATACACAATCGAACTCGGCAATAATAATAACTGACCACATTCTATCATTTAAAAAAATGTTTCATATTTATCTGACAAAAGAGCACGAAAGAAAATTAACGAACCCCCCCCCCCCCCCCTTCAAAACATCGATGATGTATGATAGCACGAATTAATAAAATAGCTCCCTTTCCAAAGTAATCATGTAACAACTTACGAATCACCAAAGATAATGAAAAAATTATGATAAAATTAATGAAATCATTACCGCCAAATTAATGAAAGCAAGTGTGTTGTCAAGGTATGTTGCGTTAATGAGAGAAATAGTACATAATTCCATATAATGGTAAACTTTACTACAAAGACTAAAAATAATATAGAGGGAAAAAAAACCAAGAGAGAAGTTCCACTGAAACTGAGAATATATCCTCAATTAACCATTGTATGGAATTATGTACTATTTCTCTCATTAACGCAACATACCTTGACAACACACTTGCTTTCATTAATTTGGCGGTAATGATTTCATTAATTTTATCATAATTTTTTCATTATCTTTGGTGATTCGTAAGTTGTTATATGATTACTTTGGAAAGGGAGCTATTTTATTAATTCGTGCTATCATACATCGTCGATGTTTTGAAGGGGGGTACACACTTCCATAAATACCAAGAAGTCAAAAATTGGGTTGCTGAGTGGATTAGCTCAAAAGTAGACAATTCTCTCACCGCGGAATTAAATTTCTGCCAGAAAAGTGGGAAAAAGTTATAGCTTCCGAAGGAAAACACTTCGATTGCGGTATTCACACATATTATTACGACATATCTAATGTTTTAGAAACAAGAAAAACAGCAGCTTTCAATGCAACTCCCTAATACATTTTTTGTCACTCAGTGTCAAATACTCGGTTTCATGGGCGTCCTCGACGCATGTGAAATCATCTTTCACACACCAATTCGTGAAAAGTTGCGCAGTGCGTGAAATAACCTGCGCAGTGCGTGAAATCGTCAACCTCGTATTTGACACTTAGTGACAAAAAATAGAATTCGTTATTCGGTTGTTTCGCGCTCTTTTAACGAGTGTGATTGCCGTACTCGCTTCGCTCGTGCGGCAAACTTCACACTCGTTAAAAACGGCGCTTCACGCCCTCATAACGAAAATAACTAATGTCGTGCGCCAGGAGGAAGAGGGGGCGAAAAAGAAGTAGTCCGGGTGCGTTCCTCTGGTGACCTCGTGCTTTATTGCGAGAGTGTTCTTAGCGTTGAAAAAAACTGTCTGCGGGACCGAGTCCCGCTGTCGACTCCCTCGTCCCCAAGATTGGGGTCCTTATATGTTAACTCTAAACCGCTAAGCTATCCCTAATTGGCGGATAGTGGTCGAGTGGGGGTGACCCGAGACGGGCCCCGATTGGTGCGGCGGTTTGCACGGGAAAGGTGTGCGCGCAGGTCCACAGGCCGACCGTGCGCTAAGCAGCCGTCGCACAGAGGAGTATTTGTACAAGAAACGTGACCAAAATTATTTGATGTATTTTATATCATATCGGAATCCATTCTTAGGCAATTTCATGTACTTTTCGAACGTTTATTTTAGTAAAGTAAGGGAAAGAACACAGTTTTTAAAATAAAAAGTTAAAATTGTTAAGCCATTGTTCGTTGTTTTTAAAAAAACGCTCTTGCTTGTAACTCGCAGTCACCCACTTTTGCTTAAAGTCAGACTGAAAATGACTTAAAGCATGTTTTAACCTGCCAAATTTGCGGTCTGGACATTTGGTCGTCTCCAACATTTTTCTGAACAAATAAAATCTTTAAATCCGTTGTTTATAATATGGCGGAGAAAGGCGGAACTTTTTCTGTTATTATCATTTTAAGGAAACTCTAACCATTAATTTAGTGAAGGACTAATAAGTCGGAAGTCCCCGGAACATATACAAAAATACTTACGTTTACAAATTGCCGGTAAAATTTGTAAACATAAGTATTTTTGTATGTGTTCCGGGGAATTGCGACTTATTAGTCCTTCACTAAATTAATGGTTAGAGTTTCCCTAAAATGATCATGACAGAAAAAGTTCCGCTTTTCTCCGCCATATTATTAACAACGGGTTTAAAGCTAATGATATTTATTTTAGTTTGAATATTGATATTTATTTTAGTTTGAATATTTTAAGTAATTTCAAATTTGACTTTAAGTAAAAGTGGGTGGCTGTGACTTACAAGCAAGAGCGTTTTCTGAAAAACAACGAACAATGGCTTAACAATGTTGACTTTTTATTTTAAAAACTGCGTTCTTTTCCTTACTTTACTAAAATAAACGTTTTAAAAGTACATGAAATTGTCTAAGAATGCATTCCCATATGATATAAATTACATAAAATAATTTTGGCCACGTTTCTGGTACAAATACTCCTCTGTGCATCGGTCCTAGCACCACTATCCGCGTGTTCGCTAATATTAATGCTAAAGCTAAATAAAGAACTAATTACATAATATTATTGTTAAAGTGTCGCATGACAATTAAAACTTAGATTAATTGGCCATCTATGGGAATGTGCCGAATTATAATGATTGCGTAGTTAAAGTGAAACTTCGATAACTCGAACTTCTATTATATAAGCCGAAATCCTCTATAAGACTATACATTTTTTTACTCCCTTGATCTTGGAAGGCCAAAAGCTCTTTAAAGCGAAAAATGAACATCCGATAACTTGATGCGCTCACAAGCTCTACAGTCACGTATAATCTTTATTTATTATTTATAATTATTTATTTCTATTAAATAATTGATCACTAATAATCCTTATTTATTATCCATAATAAATTATTCCTATTATTCAGAGTAAAGTGCCCAAATATGGAATACTATTTTGTTTTTTATTAAAAAAAAATGGTTTCTCTCAGAAAAAATAGTTTGTTATATTGATAAGATCATTTATAGAGAAAATTATGAAAAGGTACTTGTGATTATAAGAGATTAAGGTTGTCAAAAATCAAATTATTAACATATAAATAAAAAGTTACATTTTTTCGATTGTCAAGAAAGTTAACCTAATATGGAATACCTCATTTATTGATTAAGTTTACGGATATGGTTGATGGCAGGTATATGAATATGTGGCAAACTAAGCTAAGCAAACTAAAAAACAACTTCCTTACAAACAAACAAGAAAACAACAATTTTGCAAGGCATTAGACACAAGTTATTTGCAAAAATCGTAAATATGAGCCCAATGACGGTACAGAATACACTGGATCCAGATTTCTCTACTACCGTCTTCGGAAAAATTTCTATAGCAAAATATGTAAGCAGCATCATCATTAGGAGAATTTTTGGTTAATTCGTTAGGTAAATCATCGTCATACGTTGACGTATTCCATATTAGGCACTAACCTCACATAAAATTAAACCCTATTTTTTGCCAAGACGAAACTAAAATGACAAAAACCAATATCGACGTTATATAAACATGACATTAAAGATTAAAATTGCACGTAAAGACGTTCAATAAACTAAAATGTTTCGCTACAAAACAAAAATACATACCATTAATAAAGTTTCGTTACAACCATAACTGTATTTACAGACTGTATGATACAAAGGAGTGGCGACATCTCTACCAAAAGTTCACTGTTATTTAAAAATGCATATTAGATGATGGGTCTGTTTTAAATTATTACATAGCACCTATTCCATATTTGGCCACTTTATTCTATTGATATCTGAGCGCGTGGCTTGTATAGGAATACCACGTCATAATCTGTACCCTGGGGGTTCCGCACCATGTACATCGCTTGTTCGGAGATACTGTTTTTTTTATACTTATTCACAAATTCGTGCTTGAGTTGCTTTTACTAAGGCACATAATTGTTTGTGCAATAAAATGGATCTGAATCGAAAGATTTGACATTTCTAATTTTTTTTTATATTTTATGCATGTACGTCGTTTGCATAAGAATCGGTCATTTCAGAAACGACACATGTCAGCAGAACTTGATTCTGAGAAAAACAAGAAAAACTGTCTAGTTCTAGTTACAACAGAAACAGGTGTAAAATATATAATCTTATGTTTAATTCTCCATATATTATAGGATAAGCTAATCATAAGTTTCCACTTTGTGTATGCTTATCTTAAAAGTTATGCCCTTATTATGTCTTAGAACATGTGTTGTTTTTGAAATGAATAGAAAATTCATAGGGCAAATTTGGATTTAAAATTGTTTAAATAAAAAGACGACATGGTGAACCTTAATAATTCTTATATTTTTAGCAATTACATTGTATTACATTCAATAAACACCGTAAAGAGTAACATTTATTCATCGAAATGTGTGTTATTATCCGCACTTACTGGCCATTGCAGAATTTCTTCATAAAAAAATGTTTTCTCTTCTGGTATATAAATTATCAACTGTATGATATGATTTTTTTTTTCGCTGATGGGCACATTATCTTGAGGGTATTGCTTTGGAAATGTTTCAATGAATTGCATGTTCAATGGCAATTTCAAAACGGAATGAGCAGTTCTTCCACTTGGTAGCAATATCGCAGCTATTCTGGACGATGCAAGAACTAAGGCTATGTCACTTTGGGATCGAATTGCTGCCACAATCAATTTAATTAGGAACGTTTTACCAGTTCCTCCTGGAGCATCTAAGACGAAGATTTCCCCAACCCCGCTTTTGAGAGTTTGCATTATTTGATCATTGTGACATGGAGAATCGCTCCGTGTCACAAAAAGGGCGCGATCGGCCCTTTCGTGGGCAAGCGTGCGTTCGTGGCGTCGAAACGAGCAGGACGCGCTCGTCCGTGCGCGCGTCGGGCGCACGGGCCGTTTGTCAACGGTTGTCGATCGATCTGTTTTCGAAAAGATCGATCGACAACAGCGACGACCTCGAGGCGAAGACGTCCGAGATTCCGGGGAGAGACGGAAAGCGGGGAGGAGATCCAGGTGAGTCGGAGAGGCCGGAAAACCGGCGGGAAGCGTCCCATTCGTTGAGGAGCTATCGAGCGAATTCAAGCTTTCCCGAAAGAGTCGAGTCCGTAGAGCGATAGAGTAGAGTAGGCGCACCGAGCAAGGGTGAACGAGAGAGAGAGAGAGAGAGAGAGAGAGAGAGAGAGAGAGAGAGAGATGAGAGAGAGAGAGAGAGAGAGAGAGAGAGAGAGAGAGAGAGAGAGAGAGAGAGAGAGAGAGAGAGAGAGAGAGAGAGAGAGAGAGAGAGAGAGAGAGAGAGAGAGAGAGAGAGAGAGAGAGAGAGAGAGAGAGAGAGAGAGAGAGAGAGAGAGAGAGAGAGAGAGAGAGAGAGAGAGAGAGAGA